>APFE030627433.1:5588-22659 GCA_000404065.3 Pinus taeda
ATAGCAATCTGATCCTCTAACACTTGTCCCTGCTGAACTGAACATGCACTGACATGCAACTGAGTTAACTGATGTATTCTTTAGTTGCATTATTAGTTAATAATTAGTTTAACAACTCATCATTAGTCTATTTGCAGTTAGACTAATTACAACTAGTTTAACCAAGTCAAACTGAACACAACTCCATCAACTCCACAATCAACTCCACCAACTCAACTGATTGAGTTCTAACTGAAGTCATGCATGCAACAACTCAACTGACCCACAAAGAAAACGTATTTCCTTCTAACAGCTGCATGTGCCACATCTGTAGCTCAAACTGAAGTGCTCCAAGAGAATAAGATAAAGTTTATAGTCTAAATATTATTATAAGACAATAATATTTGACTTTTCTATTTTTGACAGCCAGTCTAAAACTAGACTTTGATCACTCCTATTGTGATCACTCCTGCTATGATCACTCCTACTATGATCATCCCTATTGCGGTCACTCCCGTTGTGATCATCCCTACTGTGATCCAAAAATAGAGCTTGCGCCATAATTTGCCTGTGGGCCCACTTAGTGAAGGAGACTCTTTTCACTAAGCTCCATCAGCTTGTTGCAATCTCAACACAACATACAATGGTTGGAAGAAGTGGAAGGCACAAGAGATGTTATCATTGACACGGTATCAGGAGGCATGGGAAACCAGAAAGCGGAAGGGGGGGTGGTGGTAAGTGGGAAGGGGTGAGGGGGGTGCGAAGTGGATTCCCCTCCATTGATCTGGGCGAGGAAGCGGATCACTGTTGTTTTTTGCTTTACCTTTATCGCATCATGTCAAATCTCTTTTTTCGTATATGACCTTGACTAAAAAAACATATAATGTTTATTTACACAAGATTAATCACCATTTAAAAAAAGTAATTAAATTCTAATTGAAATTTAATCTAACTTCGACGCATTTAGACTAGCAGCCATTATTTAACTAATTCACTAATTAATCCTAATCTAATAAAACTTTGGCCAAAATTTGAGCATATTAGGCCATTAGTTTATCCTACTCTATCTTATTTTCTAGTGTTCCATCAAGATTAAATAGTTTGGTGAACTTATTCAGTAATCTAAAACATAAATTGATTTGATCAAGATTAAACTGTATGATTCAAATGAGGAGAAAAGGTTGTGGCATGTAAACAAGCTACACAAAAACCCTTGATTTATTATAATACAATTTTCTATTTTTTCATATTTCCATTTTTTTCCTTTATTTTTTCATACCCTCTATTATAAATAAAAGCTAACTTATCAAAAATAAAGTATGTTACAACATCAGCTCCAGCTAGGGACCGCTTCCTCTTGCAGGTTGCAGAGAACTTGCAGATCCATGTGCCCTCTCCTCGGGCTAATGGGGTCTTTGTTAAAACAAATAGACACTTGATGTAAAATAAACTCTTTGATATAATACAATGATGAATGAATGGAAAACTCTCAATACTGAATGTAGTGCTTCAAGTATTTCCCATTGACAAGCAATGAGGAATACTCTCCCTCCAAATTCTACAGAATGAAAGTGTTACTACCCTTAACCTCCACAATGCTAAAAGGTATCAATTAGAGGTTGTCAAACTTACCATGTTTCCCTTTGTCTTCTCTTCTAGCATCCCATCTTAGTACCAAATAACCTTCCCTGAATCTCTTTCCCTAGCTTTCCTATCAAACAAATTTTCATTTTACTCTGATATTTCTTAAGCTTGTAATGAACTTCATCTCTATCCTGATTTAATTCAATGATCTAATTTATTATTTGAGAGAAGTCATAAGGCTCTTCATTTGACTCTTGCAAAAGATTCATGACAGACAAACCTAAATGTGTGGGAAATATATCTTCTTTACCATAAACGAGCTGAAAAGGGGATTTAACTATTGATATTTTAAGTGAAATCCTATTGGCCCAAAGTGCATAAATGAGATGACTGTCCCAACTCCTTTTATTATCCTCCAATGTTTTCTTTATAATTTTAACCAAAATTTTATTTGACTCTACTAGTCCATTTCCTTGTGGATAGTATGGAGTATAATGATGCAACAAAATCTGATATTTCTGATGAGACTCAATCATCTTAGTACTGTTGAATGTCGTTGCATTATCTGTCACTATTTTCTTGGGCATCCAAATCTAGAAAATATGTATTCTTCAATAAATTTGATAACAATAGTATCAGTTTCATTTATGATTGGAATGACCTATACCCATTTGGTAAAGTAATTTGTAGCAGTCAATATCCATATGTATTGACTTCTTGATGGAGGGTGAATTTCACAAATGAAATCTAATCCCCATTGAAGGAATGGTGCTCGAGCTAGTACTAGAACCAATGGAAGAGTTGTTAATCTCTTCTTTCCAGCAAACATTTGACACTGTGTACAACTCCTAACCTTTGCTCCCATCTATGCAAATAGAGTAGGCCAATAAAAGCCTACCCTTAAGATCTTGTATGTTGTAGCCCTCTAAGCAGAGTGCCCTCCACAAATTCCTGCATGAAACTGATCAATGATCCATTCTGTCCCATTTTCTGTTAAGCAAAGTAAAAGGATGTTAAGAGGATCCTTCCAATAAATATTTGCATTAACAATAAAGTACTTTATAGCCTTCAACTTTAGTGTTTTACATTGATTTTTGTTCAATTCAAGTGGACATTCAAATTCTCTAAGAAAATTCACAATATCACAGTACTAATCTGATAATAAAAAATTTCATCAATGTGAATCAAAATTGTTTGATCTGATGCAAAAGGTTCTTGTCGATTCTCCTATGTTGGGATTTCAAAAGGTTCTTATGGATTCTTCTCAATTGGGGTCTCAGAAGGTTCTTATGGATTCTTCTATGTTGGGATTTCAAAAGGTTCTTGTGGATTCTCCTGTGTGGGGGTTGTAGAAGGTTCTTGTATATTCTTCTCAACTGGGATTTCAAAAATAGAATTTATTCCTAAGATCTTGCAATTGGATTCAGCAAGGAGCTTAGCTAGGCCTTGAAATTTTACCAGCTTGATAGTCTTGATGATGATATCATACTATAAAATTTTAGTTATCCATCTCCCTCTCCTTCTATCAATATTAGGTTGAGTTAAAATAGTTTTGACAACACTATGGGTACATATGCAATAATAGAAGAGTGAAGGTGATAACTCTAAAGGCTTTCAGAGCTTGAACTATAGAATAGGCTTGCTTTTAAATACTATCATACTTTAGCTCACCATCTCTCATAACTTTTCTAAAAAATGAAATGGGTTGGTCATCTCCATCTTTGTTCTTTTGCAAAAAAATGACAACTAAGGTAGTTTTAGAAGCAAAAGAAAAGACACTAAAAGGTTCAGAGTAATCTGGACTGGGTAATATGGGGGCTTCTCCAATGGCCTTTTTAATATGATCAAATTCATACCTAGCAGTATTAGTCCATTTCACTTCATGGTTCTTTTCCAACATATCATTTATGTTTTTAACTATTTCAACGTAATTAGGGATAAACCTTCTTAAAAAAATAATTTTCCCAATGAAAGCTTGAACTTCCTTCTTGTTCCTTGGTAATAGGAGTTCCTAAATTGATGAAACTCTTTTAGGAAAAATGACTAATCCTTATTTAGAAATGATGCAGCCAATCAATTTTCCTTCTTGGAGTCCAAACAAAGAGTTCTTGCGATTAAGAGAAATCCATTTTTTTTGCACTTGTAAAAAAGCTTTCTCAAATGATTTAAATGCTTTAATCAGAATTGGAAGAAACACTTAAATGATCTAAATAAGTAACAACAAATTTGTTGGTCTTACCTACAAATTCTAGGTCCATAGCATGTTGAAATGTAGCTCCAATGTTAGTAAACCCAAAAGGCATCCGAGCATACATGAATGTGCTCCAAGGAGTTGTGAATGCAGTTTTTTCTCTAGCCTCTAGACTAGCCATAATATGATTATATCTAGAAAAACCATCTAACATGGAAATTCTATGGGCTCCTGAAACTTTATGAAGTAATTGATCCATCTTAAGTAATGGGTAATTATATTTCAAGGAAGATTTATTTAAATTTCTAAAATCTACAAATAATCTAATTTCACCATTATTTTCTCTCACTAGAACTAGATTGGCTACCCAAACAGAAGAAGTATTATTTTAGCATCAGGTAGCTTCTTAATCTATTTTTCAATAACAGGAAGAAGGACAAGATTAATTCTCCTCAATTTTTGTTTGAAATGTTTTTGCTCCAGTTTTAATGGAATTTTATGTTCAATAAGAGATGTATCATATACTTTTAATTCATTATAAGACCAGGCAAAAGCATATTTGCAGGCTTTAAGGAGAGATAAATATTTGTGTTTGGCTTCCATTGATAGGGATGTAGAAATTTTGACATTTCTGATTTCTTCATAACTTACAATGTTATAAATGTAAATATTTTCCTCATGTGAATCTGATAGTGGATTTTTGGGGACATTATGATCAAAGAGCTCCTCAAGAGGGATTAACCCTTTTGGAATAAAATTGTTATATAATTGGATAATGATATGATAAACAATTTTAGAGTCAAATTGTGGTGTTTGATTTTCATTGTCAACTTCAAGATTACCAAGTTGTTCTTCCTCAACTTCCAGGTTTGAGAATTCATCAATGACTTGCAAACAGGATTTTAATTGCTCGTCATCATCAAATATTTTCCAGTGCTTAAGATTGTCAAGAATAGATGGTCTATACTTGGCTTGAATTTGATATTGGACAAGCATTTTATTAGGAACTTCAAAAGATCTTGCAGAAGCAACCAAGGAATCTACATGCATGTTTTGATATCTAAGAATAGCAGTGATATTGAATGTTGAAAATAATTTTTCAATTGAATCCCAAATCTCATTCTTATAAGATCTTAGTCTAAGGTTCTTATTTTGACACTGATTCCTAGCTTGTTTGACAGTAAGTTGAGAATCAATATATACACTTAAATTATGCACCTTAAGACTTCTTTCTAACTCCAACCCTAGCAAAAAAGATTCATCCTCTGCTACATTATTAGTTACCTCGAATTCAAGTTTATATGCTTGGGTAATGTTTTCTTTACATGGTGAAATTAATACAATTCCGACTCGTACTCCTTCCTTTGAGCAAGAAACATCAAAGTACAATTTCCAAATATCAGCTTCAATGCCTTTAGGTTGATCTAGAATGTCTTCAATAGTAAGTTGAGTATTTTGTGAAGTATTAGCTGATAATTCAAAACACCCAAAGTATTGGTCAACCACATAAATAGGATGATTCCAAGCTTCATTAGATTTACAAAGAGTATTCATAAATATAAATTCTCTGTATAATCTGAGATGCTCACCCCCATATACCAGAATAGTGGGATAAGGCATATCCATTTGTAGGCTTGCTCCTAATTTAGAACAACAAGATCTTGATAACAACATGCCAAATTTGGGAGGGATGTCGGTGACTACTATGTCTAAAACCACACTTTTGACAGGGATATGAGCTAAGGTAACCACCAAACCTTTAATAAGTTCAATATAAGGCACTTTCTTGGAGTCAAAAGTGTAAAGATCATGGTAAGTTCTAGTGATTTCTAATTGCAGCTGGTCCATGATTAATTTAGGCATCATATTATGGGAATCCCCTATTAGTGTCTGTATCTTCATCCCTCCATTAGTGATCAAATTTCTCTTTTTGCATGCATTTTAGGTGTCCCATCTAATTAGCTGCATTCCATTAGGTCATGGATCAATTGATGGTAGTGGTTCATTGTCAATTTCCTCATGTCATTTACCTCCTGACCTATTTTCACATGTTCAGGTCATTTAAAATCATTTTTTGTCATCACATTTGCAAAAATCATTTTTAGGGTTTTAGGTCTCATTAGGTCTAGGGTTTGTCACCATGGTGAGAAAAAAACTCAATAAATAGTCAACAGGCACATGAGGAGGTCTAATAAGTTCATAAAATTATAAATTCACTGATGATATGCTTCATAAAGGGTTTTTACCTCAAAACTTTGTTTTGAGGTAAAAATAGGGTTTTTTCCAATTCATGTACAAATTTTATGTAATTTCAATGTTTCTATATATAATAAGTTCCAAATACTGCCCTTGGTCACCTTGCCAACTCCAGCCACTGCAAGAAACAAAAACATCAATGAATCAGTTCATCAAGTGATCAAGAAGAGTCAAACTATAAAATGAAAAACAGAGATTTTTAAAGCAAAGTGAATAAGACTTTTGAAAAGTGGGTTTGTAAATGAAAAATTAAAACCAAGGGGATATAAAGTTCTTCTTTATGTTTTAAAGTCTTCATTTTGTGGAAGCTAAAATGAGAAAATCAGGTTTGTGGAAGAAAGAGGTGAAAGTCAGCAAAAAAACACGAATTTTCATTGGCACTATGCACCTGGGCACTGGCGCTACACACCTGGCGCATGTTTTGCACTGGAATTTGGTTGTGCGATATGCATACAAAGTGTACTATGCACCTGGGAGGTAGCGCTACGCACCTGCCTATTGAGCTCCAAATGGAATTTCATCGCCTTCCTCTACCTCCAAATTCACAAGTAACCTCTCAACAAGTAAGTAAAGCCTTACATCTGGCCTAGCAAGATGTTTTTTCATCTGTGGTGGTGATTTGTGTGTCTAAAAACTAAACCCTAGCTGTCTCTAAAATTGTCTTGCCCAATTTGCATAGGGTTTTGTTTTCTGTTGTTTTAATTCCCATTTCATTATCTTCCTACACTCCATTCCCTTCCCTTGCACTAAATTTCCCTAAATCCCTTCCTCTTTCCCTCTCCCAAAATCATTGGCACTCACTCCCTATTACCAAACTCTAAGCCCTATACATTATTCCTAAACATTAACCCTATACATTCCCAAAACCCTAATTCCCTTTTCCTATTCCCTCATTACATTCCTTCCACCATCAAAACCCTCATTTACAATAATACTATTAGTCAATCCCTCATTTCCCAAAAGAAAAAATAGCAGTCACCCTACTCACCCTCATACTTTAAAAATCTCTTCATACTCATCATTTTTCACTCCAAATTTGCAAGTATGGAGACAGACTCATCATATGAGAGGGATGAGGAAACTATCAGTGATTCTTCCCAAGAGGCTCATGCACCAAGAAAAACACATAAAGGAGGAAAACATATCTGGGAGGAGCCCAACACTCTTATAAAGTTTCTTGCCCTCTTGCAGTAACCTGTTTTAAACATCAGTCTTGTTACTAGTTTTGTGAAATAGTCGAGAGGTTGAAATATCATCATGAGATTTCTAGGTTATTTGTTCTTCATATTCACAATGGCCAGGTGAACCTAGCTGGTGTCTCTTTCACCTTGACACTTGAAACCATAGCAGCAGCAACAGGCATCCCTAATGTGGGTGAAAAGTGGAATAAGGGGCAGCATGTGGGCAAAGAGCATTATCAGCCTTACATCAAGGCTAGTTATCAGAGGCAAATCAGTAGGGTCTTTCCTTTCAAATACTTGCAAGATACTTATGCTCCACTCATGAAACTCATCATCAATTATTTTACCTGTGAGGGGAGGTTTTCTCGTCTATATACATACCATGTCTGATTGCTGATGCATTTCAGAAGAGTGAGGATGACGAACCTCCCATACTTTATATGCAAGAATATTGAGAAGATGGCTCATTATGTGCAAAGGAAACCTCTTCCTTAGTAGCTCAGTAGCATTTACCATTTCTCATTGATTAAAATTGTTGTTTTGCATCAGCTAAGCTTGCTGAATATTTCATGGGATACTTTCATTGCACATGAGGTTTTCAAAAGCCCTCAAGTGACTCCATCAATGCTTCAAGAGGAAGGAGGGCCTTCAAACCAGCCAAATGTTCATGAGAGTAAAACTATAGGTGTGCCAGTGTTTGTCACTTATGAGAAAGGCACAAGGAGACTATTTTCAGCTGCCAAACGAGTATTATCTCCACCAGGGATGGAAGGGGTCTCGTTTTCTTTACTGGATCACAGGCAAATGCTATCTTCACTTGGGGTGAAAGGGGCTTTGCCTTCTTCTTTAGTAGAATAGGTACAAGACAAAGGAAAGCAACAATTGCATGATGAGGGGCCTTTTGAAGGGTAAGACAGAGATTTTGTCTTGGTTGAGGAGGATGACATTGATTTGGGCCCTCAAAGCTCAAAACTCAAATATATGATCATTAAGGAGAAAGAAGCTGAGATACAAGACTTGTCACTTGACCTTCGAAGGGCTAAATGGATCATTAACTTCCTTGAATAAGAGAACAAGCAACTGGAGGACAAACAAATTATCATGGAGCTGCAAACCATAAGGGAAAACCGGCAAGTGGAAAAAAGAAGGAAAATCAAACTAACTTCACTAGAGCAAGAAATAGAGGCTGACCGTGAATCATGGTTGGAGAGAGTGAATATCCACCTTGAGAAGCTTCTTGATAAGGCTAATAAGGATAAGAAAATGTTGTGCCATATGGCATATCACTACTTGACCTGGAATAAAATTTGCAAAACAAGGGTGAAGAGGTTAAAGGCCAAACTAAAGAGAGCTTTGAGGAGCAAAAAGGAGCAAGATAAGCTCAAGATCTTGGCTTAAGCATCATTGGCCCAGCATAGCACATAAAAAGGATCACTCATGCCAAATTTCAAGAAATTTGGTAAATGTTTTGTCATTTTTGAATTATTTAAGGCAAAAAACAAGTTTTTTCAGCATGTGGTGCTACGCTTTTGATGGGGGCCTCCATTTGCAAAAAACTTTACATTTTTGGAATCACCATGAAAATTTATGCATGATCAGAAATGGCAGAGACGTTTTGACAAGTTCTGGACCTCCAAAAGGGCCAAAAAAACCCAAAAAATGCCCTCTTTGCCACATTTTTGCCACACAGGAAGCAGTCTTGGGAGATTGCATTTTTGGATGGGCAAATGGACTCGAAATCAAAAAAATCAAGTCGTCACAGAAAGTAGACTCAGAAATATTTATAGTGAGTTATTATACACCTGATTTGGACTTCGGGAAGCCTTCCAAAACTGGCTTGGAAAAATCACTATGCATAGAATCAGTGGCGCTACGCATAGGAGAAAAAATTTCTAGATTTGCCTGTTTGCTTAGAATTTCGCCTAGTTTTCTACTAGTTTGACTTTTTCTTCTCTCTTTCGTAAATTCATGATGTAATATCATGTAACTTGATGTACTATGATGTCAAAATGATGAAAAATGACTTAAGGAGGTAGATACATCAGTTAGAGTTGTTTTGATGATGAATGAATTAGTTTCCATAGTTTTAGAGGCAAGTTGTTCCACTGCCTATTTTTCAGTTCTTAGTTTAGATCTTGTTGAAATATCCCCTTGACTCATGGATTCGACCGTTGATGGCTATCATAGGTGGTTTGATGCCTATATCTTGTACTTTCTTAGTCATTTGTCAAGGTTGGACTCTTGTGGATGCATTGAGCACTATTGTACATCACTTCTGTAGTTTTGCAAGGAAATAAACCAGGGTTTTGCAGCATTTGTGGGATTCTTGTGGTAATGTGAATTAGCATTGTTTTATTCTATGTAATTCAGTTGATATTATGTTTATGTGTGCCATCATCTCTCTTATTCTGCATAACTAAATGAATCAAGTGTAAAAGGTAGAATCCATTGGTATTTTAGTGCTCTGCCTTAGGGTTTATTTAGTTTTCCATGTTTTCTACTGTTTGAAGAGGACTCATGACACTTGCATTCCCTTTCCAGCTCCTCACCGGTCTTTAGACTCACCATCACATTCATTTCAAAGTGCTAAAATACTTGCCTACGTTTCCCCACAGAAACCTCTACAAATCTGTGTTGATTTCCTGGACCCAAAGCCGCCTTCCTCATCTGATCAAGCAACCAACCATTAAAATCAATCAAATTGCTCTGAGAAAACATGCCTAGCCTAAAATTAGTATTCATATAATTCATCTCAACCCTTCCTTGATACATTTTCATTGAGATTGACAAGAAGAGAGCCCTCTCCTGACTTGGTAGGGCTAGCTACCAGGTTAAGCGTGGTTTGATGTTACCCTAGACCTACCTTTCTCAGCCCGAGGTAGATTTAGGCCCTAACAGCCCCAAAATATAACATATAGTTATATAAAAGGAAATCATAAATTTTCAGATTCACATAAAAAGGTGGTACATTCTCATCTATCATGTCAAGGCTAGGACCAAAAACTACTGGGGGTTTTTCATCCTGCAGGCTTATCACATCCCCTTCATTGTCCACACTAGATGACCGAATCCATTTAGAAGCTTGGTTTTTATACCCTAGGTTCTTTGACAGTTCAACTAGGGGAATTGGTATTTTAACTGTTTCCAGTCCTCTTTCAACATTGAAGGTTGTCAAAACAATTTTATCAATTTGGCTTGTTTCAACTGTTTGATTCAATGGTTGAATGATTGTTGCCTGGGTTTCAGTAGATTTGATCTGAGGTTCATTGATAGTAGGAAATTTTGGAGGTCTACCAGGCCCTCACATAAGTATTGGATCATATCTTCTATTCAATTCTCTAATTAAAATCTCAGAAAAGGCCTGATATTTAGAAATTTGATTGTCTTCTTGATCTTGAGAAGACTGATTTAAAGGGTGAGAAACAATAACATTATGTACAAATTGATGATCTAAATTATTTATATCTTTAGAAATTAAAGGTCCAATATCATCTGGTTGTTGGTCATCAATCATCAATGGGGTTGGATCTACTAATCAATGTTCGGCCTTTGCAAAATTTGAGTTTGAAGGACTCTTCTAAACTGATTTTGAGGTCTAGCAGTAGTTTTTTGTATCGTTCTAGGCTGAGTTTATATCTTAGAAATCCTATTAGAAAGGTTTCTAAGTAATGATGTTATCTCATCTATTTTTTATCGTCATTTTTGGTCTTTGAGGAAGATCCTTCTTTCTTGGCTTTAATTTTTCTTTCAGCCTTCTCAGTCTTGGCTTTGAGCTTAAATGATGTTGATATATTAGGCCCAACTTCTATGGAATTAGTTTTCATGTCCTGTAAGGTAGGGGATGCCATTTCCCTAAGCATGATTGAAAAGTCATCATCAAAGGCTTTTGAAATCCTAACTTATGCTGTTGTAACTGGACGTTTACAATCAAGAGGCATCTTATTGTAAATTTTATTGAATCGTTTAACGAAATCTGCCACTGTTTCTCCATGGTTTCTTTTAAGCTCTTCAAACTCTGTAAGATAGTAAACTGGATCCTTTTTAACGCCCCACTGATTCTTGAATATACTAGTTAATTCATTCCAAGAATGAATTGAATCAACTCTCAGTTGTCGAAACCAAATCCTAACGTATCCCTCTAAAGACTAAAAAATAATCTCATATATACATCCTCATGCTCTATGTTCATATTATCTGGAAAATATAAAAATGAAGCTAGATGATCTTCTGCAAACCAGCTAGTTTCCCCACAGGAAAATTGTTGAGTTGGTTGGGAAGATGCAGGGCAGCATACCTAGCTTGAATAATAGGTTGAAAGGACATATTTGAAGATGAAGATGAAGATGTGGGTGAATAAGGAGGTGTAGAAATGGGAGGAGGAGGATGGGAAAGTGGAGGATCCCTAAAATATTTAAAAGGTGTTTTAATAATTAACTTCCGAACCTATGCTTCAACCTGTTCTTTATTTTCAAACAAAATATTTGAATATATAGAGAAGGTTTCTTCAGGTTGGGAAGAAGTAGATGGAAATGTATAATGAGTTGGGGAGATAAAATCAGTTGGTTTTAGCTCCGGTAAATGTACATCTAGTTCTTCCTCTGACTTGGGTGAATCTGAAAATATTTCAGGGAGTTTGTATAGTCTAACCCTGTTGCCCTTTTCTAAAGATGATACCTTTTCAATATTCAATTGTGACTGCACATTTGATAGAGCAGTTCTGAGTTTTGACAATGCCATAGCAGTATTGGTCATGGTAGAGAAAATCATCTCACCAGAATGCCTATGCATGTCCATTTGATCAATTGGGTGTATTTGATTAGAATCAAAAGAAAATATAGTCTTATTTTAATTAGAAGAAGCCTTGGTAAAAGGAACATGAGCTTGTAGAAATGCCATTTTCATTCTACCCTTTTCATTATCAAAAGTTGTCAACAACCCGTGTTGTGAAGTAGAAGTCTTCTTCCAAATCTGTGCATAAATTACTTTAAAGCTCCATTCTTCTTCTTAATATCAAGGAAATTAGTGAAGATGTTTGGCTCCCCTATTTCACTTGCTCCTGCAGATTGGGTGATTTCTAACAAATTTTGTGAAGCTAAGGAAGAAGATGGAGTAATGATTATAGGTTCTTCTTTCACTATGGAAACTTGTAAATCATCCAACTTGATGATGATAGGCTCCTTCTATCCTTCAGTAGTAGTAGTGCCTTTGGAGTACATCCTTGATTTGTTTTGATAATGAATGAATTCCTTTTCTCCAAATGTTGATGACGAAGATCCTTCTCTAGGCCTCTTGTCCTGCTTGGTGTGAGAAGTAGCAGTTTGAAGAGTAGAAGGAGGTAAAACCTCCTCTTTTAGTTCTTGATGTGTATTCTCCTCCCACTGTTCTTGACTTCTATACTTCTCAATCTCTAGTCTTGGTGTCTGATTGTAAGGTGTGGTTTTGAGTTCCACCCTTAAGTTTTAAATAATATTGAATGGGTCATAAGACCGAGTGAAGCTCAATTGGAAACCCATATGTTTGAGTATTGCATCTTCTTCTAAACCTACTAATCTAGGATTACAAATGAATGATCCTACCTATGACTTTATTTTAAACTGAGATTTCTTCTTGCCTAAAATAAAATGAATTTTATCCATATTAAGCATTTGCCTAATATTTTCCAAAGAGAAAATTATCATTGGAACATATTTGGGAAATTTATATGGAGCCAATATGCAGCCATATACTTTAATCTCTGTATATTTATGGTAAAGATACTAGTTTCTTGTTCTACTTGATCACTGAGATGTAGGATCCTTTTGATTTCTGTACTGATATTGAGTTCACTCTGGCTGTTGAGAAGATGTGCAACTAGGTGAATGAAACAATCAATGAATTCTGAAAATCTGAACTCAGTTGAGTTCTTCCTAATCAATGAGGTCCATTGTGTGACTGCTTGATTCACTTGTTAATCATCCTCCTTGTGTATAACAATAGGTAACCTGTCTCCCTGCTGAAAAATAATCATATGTACTAGCATAGAGGGGTATTTAAACACTCCTTCAGTAGTAATATTCATCAATTGGTCATGCATAGCTTCAGCAAAGAATTGACTGTAATTACACATGAAGGCATGTTTGTTTTCTTTAGAGAAAATATATAGATAACCTAGGACAACTTCATCTACCCATTGATATGTTTGGTAGCCTAACAAGCAAGAAACTAGGGAAACGATGTGTTTATATTTCTCAGGGAACATGGATGCTAGATAAGGAGGATTATTTTTAGGGATTTTAGCATCTTTAGGGAGAAAGATGTCAAAAATCTGAGCTCTTTGAGGGAAGGTGAGATTTTTATATAGTTCCATTAATATTATAGTGGAGAAAAAGATAATTGAATCATTTTCATGGATCCAAAGCATTTTGTTGATGATTTATGGGGTGATAGATATTAGAATTTCTCCATTCTGAGCTACCACGGTTCTCTGCAAAGGGTTATACTTAGCTTGGCACCACATGACAAGATCAGTAAAAGTATAGGTTTGAGGAAACATGTACAAGGGAAAAAGGGATTACCATAGATTTATATCATCTTCAGAGTCAATATAGGTTTGTTTAAGCCAATTTTATAATTCAAACATGTCAAATTCACATTCCGTGTCTATGATTTTGAAATAGTGGTCAGCCAATGGAATGTGGTCCAGGTCTAAGGCATCAAAGTCTTTTGGGTTTCCCCATAATGCATAAGAACTGGTAAATGGCTTATCTTTCTTCTTAGGAGCCATGATTACATAATTGTAATGAAGGATAAGAGAAAATGGAATAGAGATACCTTGAGATGACGCATATTGTTTGTAGACTCGGCAGTGCCATAGACTGTAAAATAGGAACAATGAAATCAAATAGTGAAAGAGGAGTATAGAATTACGGGAAATCTGTTCCTGATCGACAAATGGGAATTTAATGCAGAGGTATAGTAGTAATGGGAGACAATAAATCAGTGGCAATGGATAGGTGGCAACATATCAACGACACGAGACATACAATGGTTGGAAGTAGAAGGCGTAGGAGACGTTGACGTGGTATCGGGAGGCACAGGAAACGAGAAAGAGGATTTTGGAGGGGGTTGGTGGTAAGTGGTAAGGAGTGACGGGGGTGTGAAGTGGCTTCCCCGCCATTGATCTAGGTAGGGAAGTGGATCACCATTGTTTTTCAATTGACCTTGATTACATCACGACAAATCGCTTTTATTGTATACGACCTTGATTAAAAAGAAATATTATGTTTATTTACATAAGATTAACCACCATTTAAAAAAATTAGTTAAATTCTAATTGAAATTTAATCTAACTTCAGTGCATTTAGACTAGCAGCCATTATTTAACTAATTCACTAATTAATCCTAATCTAATACAACTTTGGCCAAAATTTGAGCATATTAGGCCATCAATTTATCCTATTCTATCATATCTTCTAGTGTTCGACTAAGATGAAACAGTTTGGTGAACTTATTCACTAATCTAAAACATAAATTTAAACGATTTGATCAATATTAAGTTGTATGATTCAAATCAGAAGAAAAGGTTGTGGCATGTAAACAAGTTGCACAAAAACCCTTGGTTTATTACAATACAATTTATTTCAATGAAGTGGCATTTAAATAGGAATACTTATACAATTTTTTATTTTATTTTGATGGGGTTTTATTTCATCTCTCTTTTTTATTTTCTATTTTTTCATATTTCCATTTTTTTCCTTTATTTTTTCATACCTTATTTTATAAATAAAAGCTAACTTATCAAAAATAAAGTATGTTACAACAGAGCCTTGAGACTATGCAATTCACATTTCCGACTGGGTTGAGGAACAAAATTGCTCACTTTGGGAGTTTAGGATGATAGGTTGTAGGGATAGGCACTTGATCAACCTATTTCACATTTCTAGAGGACAAATGAGCCTAGGTGGCTATGCATTGTATAGTTCAAGAGCTCAGGGTTGAGGCTTGAGCCTTGAGACTACACAATGCATAGTTCAGGCTAGACAAAGGGAGAAAACTATGCAGTTTTGGGAGCAAGAGAAATAGGTTGAGATGATGGACACTTAGTGGACACACTACATAGTTATGAGAGACAAGAGATGACGGGAATTGTGCAAATCCACATTTCAGATGTTGAGGGAATGAGCTTGTGGCTTGTGATTGTGAAGTGCCCAGTTAGGGCTAGGCTGGGAGAAAGGATTGTGTAATTATGGAGGTCAAGGCTGGGGCTTCATCATAGAAACGGTGTAGTGCAATAGTCCTGCGCGGGGAAAATTTTAAAAACCCCCCTAAATTTATATGTATAATGAATGGGTGAATCCCCATGATACATAGGAAAAATGGAAGGTGATTTTTATCAATAATATAATATGTATATATAATATTTTTGGTGAATCTCTCACCAAATTATATTATCTTTTAAAATCATGGTGAATCTTTCACTGAATTATAAAATATTGTAATATCTTGGTGAATCTTTCACTGAATAATAAAGGCTTTGTAAAGGGCTAACAATGTTCATATTTTCTTGTGATGGCTTCAAGCCTTGTTAAGAAATCCATGAAGAACCAAACCAAGTATATTCCTTATATGGAATATAAAGGTATTTCTCATGGAAAGTCAATTAGGTTTAGCACATGTGGTAGGGATAAATCCTACATGTCACAATGTGTTGAACTCATAATGAGCATTTCTTGTAATGGCTATGAGCCTTGTTGTCTAAGCAATCCCTCGGGGACTGAAATATGTATATTCCTCATATGGAATATAAAGATATTTCTCGTGTATTGGAATATAAATATATGAGCGAGGAGTGGGAAATGAGCCATAATAAGTCCTTAGAAAATTGATAGTAAGAAGATAAGTGCAAAAAATTAAAAAAAGGCGAAAAATGCAAAAATTGAGAAGAAATACAAGGGTAAAATGATGAAACAACAAAATCATAATCCATGGAAAGAAAAATGATGAGAGATAGTGAGGGAAGATGTTCCCTCATCCTAGGGGTAACAAAGGAAGACATTCTAATCTCACTTATGAAAGTGTAGTTAAACAAACATTAATCTCTATGCGAGTCATGAGAGGGAGGAAATTTGTGAAAGAAATGCAAGAACAAGAATTTAAATGGAATAAAGCATTGGGATTACAATCCTTTCTTGTTGAGTTTGGGTAATTCCTTTGAGGCCTATTGAAAAATTAGGTATGATCTATCTATGTATCTTGTTATATAATTAGTTTCCAAGTAGCTATGTTATAGAATGGAGTTTGTGAAAACAAAAAATCATCATCCTGCCTATCTTGAGATGGAGATGGATGGATATGAGTATTGGAGATAGAATTCTCCCATTTTTTTGTTGTAACAAGTTGTACAGGTATAGCTACAACCCCCTATTTCTAGTTCAAACAATATCTGTTGGTGTGAGAAAAGGTGTTTGAGGTTTGCACCTTGCCGTTTTTTATCCCTATCAATGTTTAATAGATATAAGGGTAAGATGGATTTATGTTAGTTTATAATTTCTTAAAATATAAATATAGAAATTGAAATAAATATGATGCTATTTCATTTTATTTTGTATTAGTGACACACCCACACATGGGGACCTCCCCCACCCTAGGCTATCAAGCACCCTACTTCTGTTGGCACAAAGAATAAATATGGCTTGAGAAAAATTTGGTTCTTACCCGTTTTGAACTTGGAGGTAGGTTACAATTAATAAACAAACATTCAAGCTCTTCTAGTTGATTATTTGTCTTTCATCAACATATATGTAGGAATTTACAGGGTAAGTTCCTCAGAAAGAACACCAGAAGGACACCGCTCACAAACAGATCACAGATCAATACACCAGTATTTTGACGTGGTTAAAAC
>APFE030627434.1:454-17652 GCA_000404065.3 Pinus taeda
GATGTGGCTAACTGGCTAAAATTGTAAAAAGAGGCCCGTGGTAACTCAATGTACCACTTGGCCACGAGACCAATGAGTGTACGCTGGAAAAGACGTAAGTGGATCGAATCATCCGAGATAGAAATTGATGCACACTAGAGGTGGTAAGTCATCACGTGATTTGACGGATCCTCTCCAGACTTACCTTCGAACTTGGGTATGTCACTGGGCAACTTATTCGGCATTGGCGGCCAATACGGAAGATAATTGATTGGATCGTTTGTTAGGCGCGTCAATTCTGGTAAATCCAAAGCTGCGATAAAAGACAATTGCCGGTTCGGATCTCTAAAACTTGGGGTCACTAAACCAGCCCCAGGAGGAGGATATCCAGGATAACTTGGAACAGGAATCACGTTCGGGATATTGTATCCTCCCGGAAAACCAGGATTAACCGGACCATACTGGGGTTGTTGAGGTTGTTGATAAGCGTACCCAGGATACGGTTGATATTGGTAGGTTGGTTTCTGAGCAGCAGGACCATATTGAGGTTGGTACTGTCCCTGGTACGGAGGTTGAACAAATTGAGGTTGAGAAGTAACAACTGTACTTCCTACAGGCATTTGGACCGAAGTCTGGACCGTAGATCCAGACTGAGGTAAAGAAGTCTGAGGAACAGAGGCAGAAACAGTAGAAACCGGAGCTGCGGATACTCCAGAAGAAGATGGGGTAGATGGAGAAGATGTTGTAGTAGCCGCCGCCACAGACGTTTGAGGCGGAGTACGAGGTGTACTAGGCCCAGTCTGAGAGACTACAAAAGATGCAGAAGTTGAAGCCATAGACTAGACGAGTTGCTGAGATGGACCAGCGGCCTGTCCAGGTTGGGAGGACGACTGCACATTCAGTTGCAATATCTGTGGATTTTGAGAAGGATCCCACACCAAATTCATTCCAGGGTATTGACCTTGAGGATATGGAGGTCCATAACCGGGTTGGGGGTAAGATTGATAATACGGTTGACCTGAAGGCAGTAGATAACCTTGCGGTTGATACTGGCCTTGGGGTTGATAACCCTGAGGCACACACTGATACTGGGGTTGTTGACCTTGAGGTACATAAGGATATTGATTCTGGGGCGCATACTGATATGAAGGTTGACCTTGGGGTACGTACCGGTACTGGGGTTGACCCTGGGGCACATATTGGGCCTGGGGTTGACCTTGAGGAATGTACTGTCCTGTGGGGACGTACTGTCCTTGAGGCTTCCCCCAGGTGCAAATTGAGTACCCTGAGGTTTCCCCCCAGGTAGATATTGAGTACCTTGAGGTTGCCCCCCATGCGCATATGGAGTACCTTGAGGTTGCCCCCCAGGCGGTAACTGACTGCCTTGAGGTTGACCTGACATCATCAGAATTTCTTCAGCACTGAACTGACTATTACCACTACTGCCAGATAATAACTTCTGTTCGAAAGGATGAGGAGATGCTCTTGAAAAAGTACCAGAAATGGACTGATACCCAGCAGGAACAGACGGACCGCCGTATAAATAGGCTTCCGGAGATGACGGACTAGACATATATACAAGAGTAGTAAAACCTCTGGGTGGAAAAGAAAAACGAGGTGGAGAAAAACTTACTGAGTTGTCTAAAAAATTTGTTAACGAAAGATACCAAGTAGTACTTCTACGAGGACTGTAAAATATAGACTCACGCTCTCTTAGATCGAGAGCAGGTAGATCTTCTTCAAGGTAAGAAGCGCCTAGATCTTCTTCTGGAGCAAGCTCTTCAATAGAAATCAAACCAGAAGGAAGATTTTCGGTGATGACTCGCTCTACCCTAGGTGAACCAGGAACACTAGAAGTCGGAGTAACAGGTTCAGATATTTGAGGTTCTTCGACTGTATCACTAGAAGATGAAACACTACCAGTAAGCTCAGAAACTGCAACAGCGTCAGGATTATAACCTGTTTCTAGATTTTGGTAATCTGGATGGACTACCAACGAAGACTCTCCTTCTTCAGGTGGACTTACTCTACCGCTGCCAGGAGTAGTTACAAGGATTTTCAAACCTTCGTAATGAGCCGGGACCTCTTCAGGAGGTTCACTCCGTAATCTACGGGATCGCCTCACCAAATCGGCCACGGTAACAACTTCAGGAGACTCGCCTCGAAGTCTACGGGAGCGTCTCAGTGATTCAGCCACAGCTAAAAATTTTTAACTACTACACACGAAAACAAAATAAAATCTCAAAAGAAAACCACCTAAAGTCGCTAAAGAACCAATCAAATTTGAAACATACGCCTAAAGAATCTAGGGCGTCAAACCAAACACAAATAGTAAGCTTCCGAACCAAAAACACTAGTTGGTGATGAATTCCAACCTCGTAGGATTCAGTACAGAAATAGCGGGTGGAATAGACTGGACCAAGTTCCTCCACTTTAACCGTATCGAGTGAAGTGAACCCCCCAGAAAATCCAAGTGAGTCTAGCCAACGTCTGCTCCAAGTAAAGTGGGATCTTCCCTCCACCGTCACCTTGGGTAGAATCCTAAGATAATGGTCACTAAGGTCACAAAAAAAAACAAATACACCTGGGGGAACAGTCTACACTCCGACTGCACGCAAGGGCAGAGTATCAAGCTCAATCCCCTTACCGGCTCCTTGACAATAATCCAAGGTTTACCGATAAGTGACCCCTGGCTCCTCAACAATAATCTGAGGTTTACCGTTTGTAATACATGCGTGTCTGGCGTTGTTCCCAACGAGGGAGGATTGATCCCCTCACTGGTTTGGACACAAGCTCGTGCTTCTCCTTTAAGAGGATCTTTCCCAGAGTATAAATGCAACAGCTGGATTTATCCTATCACAAGATAAGCTACTTGTTTGGTTTTGTAGTCTTGGAGAGTTAATTACTCTCCTACTCCAAGACACTAGCCTGATCTATATTGGTGCTTCAGAGCCCTAGTAAAAGAAAATTTACTAAGTTGATTTTACTTTAAGCGTTGATTTTATGGCTTTTGTTTAAGACAAAAGGTAGTGGAGATGAAACTGATGGTGTGTAGACTCGACTCCAATTCACTAAAAAGATGCACCTAGGATGATTTACAGTACTTTCTTTTTCAATGAATTCCCTAGCTAAGAGAGTTGGAGAATGCAAAATCTTGATAAAAGCAACTTTCTTAACAGACAATCAAAGAAACAATCTCTTTATCTTTTCCAAGCATACGACACATGACCACTCATTACTTGCACGAAAAATTCCTTTCTCTTTCAAAAACTTCAAATTCTACTTTAAAACAAACTTTGCAAAGGAGATCTTTTTGTATTTTTCCTATCTAATAAAGCATGTAAAACTAATCTAATCAAAAGCAATTTCAAGATCTATAAAAATCTATGAAAAACTCACTCAAAAGCAACTCAAAAGGAAATTTATCTAAAAGCAAATCTAAAGAGGCAAAAGCCTACTAAGATGATTCCAGGATGTTTTACTCGGCAATAATCAAACCAAGGACTAGTTCATGCAGAATCATAAACCAGTCAAAACAAAAATCAAACTCTTTTTGTTCTTTTCTTAAGAATGAAATTCACAACTTCAATCAACAAGCTAATTTGAAATTTCGCAAAGAGACAACACAAAGGTAGGTTGCTCACACAGGTAGACTTTATGACAGGTCTGACTCCTAAGAAGACTGACAAAACCAGAGAGATCTAAGGTTCCACAACTTCTAAAAGTCAAAGTCACTAGAGGACCAATGCAAAAATCAAACCCTAAGGCTAAAACTTCAATGAATTTCACTAAAACTCTTGATGCTAATGAAACAATTTCAGGTGAAGATCTTTGACAGATAACCAGTGGATCTGGGCAGTAAAGACTAATGAAAACAAAATCTAAAGGGACAAAATGGATAAAATGGAAATTTTCTCAATTTTGACAGGGTACGCAGGCAGCCTGTTTGACCAGGTGCGTCCACTCTCTGTGTACAAAGATACAGTGCGTACAGATAGGCACTGTGCTAACTCAGAGGGTGCGTACTACTGAAAAATTAAGAAAAACTAAATTCTAACTTAACTCTAAGCTAGCCCACCCAAATACACAGTCAAACAATCAAAAACCAAAAAAGAAATGACTCTTTTCATATCAAAGTGTCACTCAAAGGAAAACTCAATCACATCAATGGATTCCCCAGTGGAGTCGCCAATTTGTCATGTGGAAAGAGTTAATCTTGCGGACAAAACCAACCTCCCTAGAAGCCTAAAACTTTCTAGTGACAAACAAGACAATTAAGAGCAATCCTTCTCTAAACATGCATTATCATACGAGAAACCAAGTGTTTTAGATCCTACCTGTAGTCCAACGCTGTTGTAGTAGTCTAGCCTCGTCGATCCAGATGAGCTCTTCCTTCACTTCGAAACTTGCATTCACTAACAATCAAACGATTACATAGCACCTGAATATCCCATAAAATAAAACATATTCAACATATAGACCAAGGAGTATATGAAACAACTCATTAATAACAAATTGTTGAGAAGAATGGACTTATTTGTATTAATAGGAACAAAAGAAACCATTACAACCTGAGCCTTGGTGTTGTGCAAGTTCCTCCCAGGGTCTAGCAAGAGTTTTCCTTTACTTTGATAAGCTCACCCACTTCCAAATGAAACAAGAAAGGATGGAAATCTCTCCTCACAAGCTTCTACAAGGAAGTCCTAATTCCAGCAGCATCTACCCTTTGGAATGTTCAGCTTTCAACCTCCCCTCCTCTGGCCCAATGCCTGTATTTATAATGTTCTAGAGGAAGTTAATCAGGTCCAACATCAATGGGATAAACCCCTCTTTTGGATGGGGTAGCTCCTCTCTTGATGGGATAAGTTCCTCTTTCATAGGGATGCATGAACCATCTGGAGGCGCTCAATACACGTCAAACAATCTTCTAGAATGCTCTAGAAATGACCACAAGTAACTTTTTCAAGATGAAACTCGCGCCTTTTGACCTTTACAGGAGTACGCACCCATCCTTTGACTTACAGAGCGTACAAGTACGCAGGTACAATGAGCTTGGGATGCGTACACGCAGGCAAGGTAGAGCGAACCTACGTACCCAGAGATAAACATGATTTTTAATGACTTTCTCTCTTTCTTGAAGTTTGATATGGAGAGCAGAGGTATCAAGCTTGACAAGGAGGATAATATGACTATTGATGGAGCCATATTAACTGCAGATAGTCATGGTGACAAATTTTAGTGTAACACTACCTCCCTACCTCTACATAAGCTTGGTCAAAATGGCAGAAAAGGTACATAGCAAAGGGCAAGATCATCAAGAAAGTTTGTTCCATCATGGCTTGGTAAAAATCATTGTCTACCATCAGATTATAGAAGTCAACATGTCTTGGGAGGCATTCATGCAATCAACCTCTCTTTTTCCTACTCCAACTCAATCTAACAGTCAGTTTACACCTTTGGCATCACTATGACCATAGGAAGTGGGTTCTACAAGCAGACCTGTAACAAGAATATCTAAGGCTGAGGTGAATGAAACATACACCAGAGGAAAGAGTGGTGTTATTGCTCCAAACAATGTTGAAAGGGCCAAGCCTACTTCAATTGAGAAAGAGACATCAGCATATCACCATGAGGCACCTTTCCAAGAGGAAGAGCGCGTAGATTTTGACACCTATATGGTAGATCTAGCAATGCATGAGGAGGAAAAGTCACATGGGAAAATCATCAAGGAGAAAGAAGAATAAAGTAGAGGACTAAAATATGACTAGCAAAAGGCCAACTATATGATTGCATTCCTACAATAGGAAATTAGGCAGCTTAAGGTAAAAAATCTCTTGCTCAACAAACCTAAAACTGATGTGGTGGCAGAGCATGACAAAGGAAAGGCAGTGGTATATGTGGAAAAATTTGAAAGAAAGAAGGTTTATATCAAGCCTAGAGGACCAAAGACCAGAGGTTTACAAAGACAAGAAGGGCAGGGGAGTGAGTCATCTCCTCCATTATATCAGCAAGACCTTGTTAAGGAATTTGTAGACCTTGAAGAAAACAAAGAGTATTGGCTTGAGAAGGTCAATGATCAATTGTAGATTTTCCTGAAAAGGGAAAATAGGGCCACCAACCTACAAAGGCATATGGTAAGGCATTACTACACTCGGCACTTGATCAGTCAGATTAGGGTCAAAAACTTGAAAAGGGAATTAAGGAAAACCCTAATTGAGCAAAGGAAGAAGGATAAACTTGACTTACTAGCTGGGGTCTCTCTCATTGCCCAGCACATCATTCTCCAACTCAAAGGGTAAATTCTGGACCATTTTTGAGGAAAATTTTAAAATTTCTAAAGTTTTGTGACTTTTTGGTTGTAACAGGAAATCTCAGACAGCAAAAAACGAAATGCCTTGGCGTTGCGCTTTTCCTTGGGGCCTCCAAATGATGAAAATTTTGCATGCCTAGACAGCTTATTACCTGCACATATTATCTATTCCACTTGGGTTCCATGTCAACTTTTAGTTTGGAATAAAAAGGCAAAAAACACCCTAAAAACTCACTTTCTTCCACTATTTTGGGCAAGCGCTGCTCTTTTAGAGTGACCTTGGGAGAATGACTTTTTCGTAGCCTTAGAGAGGCCATTTTTCTTGTTTGAGGATTCTATGAATACATTAACATCCTAATATTTCCAATGGTACCTTCAGATCTAGATTTTGAGCTCAGGAAGGCAGTCAAATCTCTCTTCAAAGTCAGTGTTATGCTTTTCCCTAGAGGCGTTGCGCTTTTCCCTAAAGATCAAATTTTCAAAATTCATCAGTCAAAGTCAAATATTGAGGATGTAATTTGTCATTTTTTGAGTTAATATGATGTAATTGAATGAAAATATTCTACTAAAGGTCAAGTTGAGTCATATTCATCCACATTAATGTTGTAAAAGTCAAAGTGAATCAGTTTCTCTAGAGTGAGGGTTTGTTTTTAACTTTCCTAGATTTAGGTTTGTTTAGAGATTATTATGTAAATAGTTCCTATCATGTTGGATTCAACCCCTGAGAGAGGGGCAAGAGTTTTTTTGTCTATATCAAGCCAAATCTAAGTCAGTGAAAGGGTTGGATGTTGTTTAGTCAACGCTTTGTGGAGCTAGTGTACTTATGACTATTGTAGGAGTAATATACAGGGTTTGTGTCTATTATAGTGGGATTCTTGTGGTATGGTCATTAGCAATGTTTTTTCTTCTGTTATCATCAATTTGAATGCATTTTCCTCTCTACTTCCATCTTAATGCTTTCTTGTGATTGTTTCATAAGTATTAAACAGAATTCATATGTTTATGTTATGTTTTGCTGAAACTCTCATTTTTTTGTTACATTTTCCTGTGATAAAAATGAATTAATGAACTCATGGTCATTTTGAAACCTTATTTTTCTACCCTATCCACCATGACAAATCAAGGATCATAACTGATCATGCCTACCTTGCCCCATTATATCTTTGAAAACTCATCTTTAGAAAACCTGACCTATCCCCCTAGACCTAGACCATCATCCAACAAAAAACCCTAAAATCGAAAACCCCAAATTGAGCTGAACTATCTAGCCTAAAATCCATTCTTGAACCATTCAAATCCTTGGTTGTGACCATAGAGAGAGCCCTCTCTGGTTTGGTAGGGCTAGCTTCCAAACTAAAATATTGGTTTGAGATTACCTCCGTCGGTCTCCTTTCTCAGCCTTGGGACACTAAGGAGTGCTAACACTTCTAAAATAAAAATAAAAATGAAGCAGAGGAATTACATGCATTTCCCTACTTTCTGCAAGTTTTCTCATCCATAAACTTCAAGGGTTTATGTTATAATTACCTTGTGTCTCAGCCTTTCAAAAATAATTCCTCGCATATATGGCCATATTAATTATTTCTTGCAGCATTACAGTTATAAAGTAAACCCTAAATGCGAATCATTTCGCTCTCTTCCTATACCCAATCTCAATTTAATAAATCTTACTCCTCTTATCATACCTCCAAACCCTCCTAAACTCTAACCCAGTTCACAGAACAAAATGAAGAAAGGGTATCCCTCATAGATCTCTTACATTTAAGTTATCTATTAAAGAAATCGATACAAAAAGAATAAAAAAGGGAAAGAAAAACTCCTTTTTCTTAAAAAATCAATTAAATTTCTATGAATAAAAGAGGACTAGGAAAAGAGTTTAAATATATTTCATGACATGCAAGTGCATCCCTTTCAAAAACAAAGTTTATAAATTGTTGAGGTTTGAACTGTAGCATTTTGGCCTTTGTACCTCTTCCACCCAAACCTCATTTTGTACATTTATTTCCCAGACATATGAGAAGTGACCTATCTTTGGATGACATAGTTAAATTGTAGTAGTTTCAAGGTGAAATGTGTAGTTGATGATTTCTTGTTTTGTGTGTCTTATGTGTATTAACTCCGTTGTTTTTCATAAATGAGTTTGAATTATCGAGCATAATGTAGAGGCAAAAGCAAAAGAAATAAACCTTCAAGGTCATGGGTCTCAGGAAGAAATAAAAAGATTCACTTTTCTATGTACTTCAATGTGTATTCTAATGAATTTCATCAACTCGCCACCCCTGGGCATTTGAACTTATGGTCCCCCACTGTCCCTTGCATTCCACCTATATACTAATAAAAATTCCTCCTTCTTAGAGACCACATCCTAGCATTCAGGAAATATCAATCTTCATCATGGTCATCCACCAACAAGTGACAATGATGGATGGAACCCCATTGACAACTTGTCTAGACAAATCAAAGATGCCTAGGGAGCTCCTTCCAAAGTTCATTTTCTTATCTCTAGTCCGCAATATGATACCCATGCTTCTTCATCACCTTCTAGAAGAATCGGTCCCAATCCACGTGTTTAGAAAACTTTACCTCTGATTGATGCACGTCAAACACATCATGCTCATAAGCTTGCAGTTGTTCCAATCTCTTTTCCTGTTGGATTCCATCCTCTATCTATTTCTTCCACCAAGAGTTCACCTGAGAAAGTTGTTGGTCACAAAATTGAGCCATAAATAAGGCCTAATTTTATAGTTGTTGCCTCTGAAGGAATTATAGATGAATAGAAATGGAAGGCAGAGACACCAATTTTCTCTATGGAAGGATTTCTAGGAAACTGAAAGAACAATTTAGTTCCTTGTGCAGATAAATTTTGATATTTGTTGTGAAGTTGTGACAGGGTATTATTTTTGGTTCTTCTGGAATTATGTTGACATGAAATTTTGGGTGGAAATTGGAGTCATATTACTTTGAATATTTATTATGGATATTTATTTTGATCATATTGCATACACATTAGACTTTTTAGATTTGATCATTATGATTATGAACTCATTATATTTTGGTATATTGAAAGTTGTGTGATGCATGTACACTTTTGATGTGTTATTTTATCATGCATTTTATATATTTGGATTTTGAGGTCAATATGTTATGAATGTGGGTCCTCCCCTTTCGATTCATTGCCTACCTTTTAGGAGCACACCCATTTTGTCTTTACCTTAATTAGCTAAGCCTAATTATTTTAATTAAAAAAAATGGTTATGCAAATTTTTCCAAAATTATGAGTATAAACTAAGGCCTCAGAAGGAAGAAAAGATCTTTTGGCTACATCATAATTTGGTATGATTTAAGTATTATTTTCCATTTCAGTTTCAATCTCTTTGTGTTTAGGTGATTTGTATTCACAATCATTGTTTTACGGGGATTCTTTTAAGTAACAGCACTAATGGAGGCTCATAATATTTCTTGTTGTGAGAGGTATATTTGATTTCAATTATTGAATATTTAAACTTACTACATTTGTAAATTCTATGTTGACTCTATGTGCAGTGGTATACTAGTCTCTGAATGTGTCCCTTTGAGCTTGTTGCAACGATATTTGCTTCATTTAGTTGTTTTGTCTCTTAGCATATGACCACACGGCCTTATAAATGAGGTCATTTGTTAAAGGTGTTTCCTTCTACAGAATTTAATATGCCAAGTCTATGGATACCTTATATAAACATTTTTTCTACCATCTTGTGTCTTGACAATCATTTTATATTTTTCTTTTTCTTGTTTACTGCCAATTTGTATATTGTGAATTACATTTATTTTCCTTATGATGTATGATGTTAAAGGGAAGTAGTGATTTCATTTTACATTTTATCATTATTAATTATATGTTTGTGAGTTTGGCTTAAAATATAAATTGTTGAATACTGCTCTCTTAAATGACATACTTTGGTTACTTGTGAAATACTTTGTAAAGTTTAGAAGTTTAGAAGTCTAGAAGTTTTTAGATTTTGAGTCATTTTTATTTTCTTTTATTTCAATACTTCGAAGTTGTATCATATTTCACCAACTTTAAATTGGGATACATTCCCATATCCTTGGCCTAGCTAGCCTAAGGAATCGAGGATTGTTGTGAATTTTTGCAAAAATTCATCAACAGGTTCCAGAATTATATTTCAAGAATTGGACACGTGGAACACTATACAAGTTTTCTCGTGAGAAGAGGCTAAAAAATAAGAAATTTGTAGGAAAGTTACTATAAATTTCACTTGGCACATCAAATTTAGTTCTCACAAGTGGAATTACAGAAATTATATATCAAAGTATTGTAGAACAAATTTTCAAATCCATAAGGCCTCAAATCTCATAGATATATCAATAAATCTTAATCCAAATTGAGGTACGTAACTTACTAGTGACCTAATTGTTCATTAGAAAATCCCCCTTTTTGTTTTAATAAAAAGGAGGTATATTATTATTTTCCAACATGCATGCAATGAAAGCTAGTGCACCAATTAAATCTACTCAAGGTACATCCTTGACTGATGAAGAAAGTGAAGGATTAGAATTTAGGTTATATCAATTAGAAAAGAGAGTTAATGAAATGGATGGTAGTATGTTGAAAAGGGTGGATTTATTGGACTCTCAAGAAAAGTTTATAAAAGAAATGGAAAAAAAGATGAATGAAAATAAGAGAAGAATATAATAGAAAATGAATGAAAATAAGGAAGGAATAGAAAATATGAACGAAAATATGGAAGGAATAGAAAATATGAATGAAAATATGGAAGGAATAGAAAATAATATGAATGCAAATAAGGAAGAAATACAAAAATCCATGATTTCCATGGAAAATATTCTCTTGGAGAGATTGATTCATTGTTATAAAGGAATGAAATGAAATATAGATTCAAAACAAAACATGTAGATACAATTAAACAAAACATCAATTACTAAATAACACCTATTGAAAAATTATTTACATACATAAGAGAAACAAACTAGATCGAGCAATGGTAGCTTATCTTTGAGAAGAGATGTGACAGCTACATGCTTTTTGAATTATGTTACAACGAGGCTCAGAGGCATTCTTATTACTGAGAAACAATGGAAAACCCTAAACAACCAAAAACCTAACCTTGGGAGATGAAGTGCCAAAATTTTTTGGGCCCCGTTGGGGTTAGTTGAAACATCAAGTTCCTGAGGTTGTAACTTTGACATTTGATCTTTGTTTGGCGTGCATGATACCTCATTAGAAAGATCAATCCAAGGAAAAAAACTTTGACTGCAAATGGAAGACTGATTGGTCTTCTGTTTTCCTGTTTCTAAAAAAAATGTTGTTTAGGGCCTCAAAACGACTTCAAATGTTCAGGACTCAAAAAACTGCCACAAATAGAAAATTGTCAAAATAGGAAATTGTGTTGGAAATTACGAAACTAAAAGGAAACAGTGTTGGGGGTCCAAATTGAATAGGCATGTGGCCACCAATATCCAGCTGGATCATTCCTCCTCCCTTAGGAAGCAATGGTCCCCATTGCATTGAGTGCCTCAATGAGAAGGGGAAACTTCTACTGAATTCAATCCTTAGTGAGCCACGTGTTATGGTACAAGAGTTGGTCAACTTTGACAAATCGATACAGTTGGATCCCCTGTTGGTGAGTGTTCTTTATCTACGTGTCCATGATTCGATCAGTTATTTCTTGTTCCATGCAGTTTGGGTTGAGCTCTATTGGTGTTAGTTGCTCAGCAATGTTTGATGTGTCCAACAATGGTGGAAATTAAGGTCAAAGGTAGTCCACATTGAATACGGGGTAATCAAAGGAATGAGGGGATACTGGGCTCAAAATTGTTGTCTCCCATGGTCTTCATGATGGTGTAAGGTACGTATTGGAGTGGTCAAGGCTTCTGAAGGGCTATGCAAAGGCGTTCTTTCTACAAATGTAACCAAACTTTGGTTCTCGCCTGAAACTTATGTGGCACCCGATGCTTATCATGTCATTGTTTTTAGTTGGAATTGGCTTTATCCAATATGTCATGAACCTATTGGCAGATTTGTTGAATGTGTTCAATAAACCTAGTGGCTTTATCAACTTCATATTGAACATGGGCAGATTATTCCTATGTAGTTGCAAGAGGTAGAGCAACATCAATGGGAAATAATGGTTGAAATCCCAGGCCCACTTCAAAGGGGTTGTGGCCAATCAAGTTATGGAGACCTCTGTTATAACTGTGTTTCACATAGGGAAGAATCTCATCTGATGTTCGCAAATTCTTAGAGTATTACATGTGTAGTATGTGCAAATTCATCCTACTGATGACCTATGCCTCACCATCAGTTTGGGGGTGGAATACAATCGACTTGGTGAGATTGGTGTCTAATAATGACTAGAGGCTTGACCAGAATGCGCATAGGAAATTTCTATTCCAATCTGATATAATGGTATGCGGGATCCTGAAATTTAACCACACTCATTCAAAGAAGAGTTTGGTAGTGGCTACTATTGTGATACTCTTCTTGTAGGCAACCAATATGGCCATCTTAGAAAATATGTCGATGACCAAAAACATTCTTGGTAGAAGGAAGGCCAGACATATAGTCCATGGAGATGCATTCCTAGGGTCAACTAGAAGTAGGCAGAGGAGTATACAAGCCTTAATTCTGAATGGTTGGCTTGGTGATGGCATAATCAGTGCAGGATCTCATGTATTTTCCAATATCCTATCACATATTTGGCCAATAAAACTACTTTTGTAATATTACTATTGTATTTTATAGACCAAAGTATCTTGTGACCCAACTATAGTGTGCCTCCCAAATCATCTTGGAATTCTCACTTGATGGAACACAAAGGTGTCTTAGGTGGCATAACAGTGCATCCTAGAGGTGGAGTCTAGAAATTTCTTTTCATCCATCAGCATTTTCTATGTGGTGGTGAATTATAGATTGTTTTTGTAAAGATGCACCCATCGACAAGTCTCGTGCCCACAAGAGTTGAGAATAGTGGTCAGCGCCACAACCGATGGTCGTCCATGGAAATTTTCAACATTATTGGTGTTTCCCTTCTTGTACTTAACATTTAGATGAAATTGTTACAAATATGTGGACCATTTCTCTTGGCAGACATTTTTCAACTTCCTTTGTGTATGTACAAACTGAAGAGGTCGGTGATCTGTGTGGATGATCGTCTCCTTCCCTGGAATGTAATGTTTCCATTGTTGGTAAGAATGCATGATGAAATACATCTCTTTATTGCAGGTGAGATATTTCCATGTTGTATCAGAGAGTGTCTCACTGTGATAGGCCACTGGAAGCCCTTGTTGGTTGAGAACTACACCAATACCATAGTCAGAGGTATTTGTCTCAATTTCAAATAGTTGTTGTAGGTTCGGCAATGTGAGTATTGGTGTAGAGCAAAGGCGATGCTTCACATCAACAAATTCCTTCTATTGGGACTCAAAATAGAAAAACTGTTCTTTCACTCCACCCTTGGTGATTTGACTAAAATTCCAAGTGATATGAGAGAATCCGAACATGAACCTTCAATAGAAATTGGCAAGGCCCAAAAAGTTGTGAAGCTCTATTAGAATGGTCGGGGCTAGCCAATCCTGAATGACTTGGATCTTAGCCAAATTCACATGCATTCCTTATTCATTAATGATGTAACCCAAATATTGGACCTATTTCATGCCAAAGGTGCATTTCTCCAAGTTGGCACATAGTTTTTGTTGTCAAATGGTTTTAAGGTGTAGCAACCCCACCCCATTTACCCAATTTCACTGGTCTTCTAGGGTAAACATGAGGCAAAGAGTTACTATGACATGGCCCAACCTCTAAGATTTAGTTAAGGAATAAGGGTTGACAACAGAGACTTATTGATGAAAACTTGACATCCTACAGGGCTTACAAGACACTTAGGGATCAAATAACCAACCCAAGTGACCCAACCCTCAGCTATACTACTTTTCAATGACATATACTCCCAATCGGATGCACGAGCATGCATGAGTGCAGTTGTGACTCTCCAACTACATGCACAAACCTTCTTGAGTATGGTTGTAACCCAAAATATTCAATTCAAAGGGTGTGGTCCCAAGATTTGAACCACAATTCTAGACCAACCTCCAAACCACTACCCAGAACTTCCTAAGACATTATTTAATGATAAATGGTTCATTGGAGAACAAATCCAAATTCCGAATCCAACTCCTTCCTTTCCGATGGCTCCATCAAAATCCATGGTCCAAAGAGCCTCTTCCTCATTAGGAAGCTAAAATTCGGAAGACTGATCTTTATTTTCTTGTTGTCTCAACATAATATGTTTCCTTCATTGGATCCATTGTCTTTTCAACTAATATATTACACTGCAAACCATTTAATCCCAATTTTTTATTTTTCTACAAGTGGAACTACTTAAACACTACCTAAAACTTCTGAAATTTATGAAACTTCTTCAATCTGACTTTCTAAATCAACTAAATTACTATCATTCTACAAAATAAAAGATTCTAAAATAGTATGTGTTACACAGTAAAATGTCACTGCCATCATGTCAGTCTCCCTACTGTGTTATAAACCACATTCACCTACACTCATGCTCCTCAAAATGGCTAAAAAACCCTCTTTGCCTAAGTTAAATGAATCATCGTGTCTGTTAATAAAATAACCGCGCTGACAGGTGGAGGTCAGTGTTGCTGTTGCGATGCCAGCGCGGAAGCACACATCTCTTTCGCGCTGGTCCCATTTTACGGACAGCGCACCCTCCGTTTGTCCTGTTGAGCGCTGACCAGAACTCCTCTGTAGTTGGTCTGCGATGTCAGCGCGCCAGACTAGTGTCTCACCCGCGCTGATCCTGTTTGGGCGAATTTGTTCTAACAACCAGCCTTCCAGATCCCTCCAGACTTGGTTGTTAGCATTGTTGAGGTCGCCATCCTTTCTCTGGCATGTCTGTTAGACTGACCATCCACTTATCTTGGGGGAAATCTCATCCTTTACCTATTCATGGAGACTCCTTCTCTTTATAAGCCTCCTCCATTGCCCATGAGCAGCTAGTTTGGAACATATAGACTTTGATTGAGGAATTCTTAGTGCATTAGTGCTGCTCTTTGTAGGCATTTGGTGTGTTGTGTGAGGATTGCTTTGAGCTTGAGGAAGGTCATGAGTTTGTTGCCTTGTATGTGAGAGAGAGATCTTTTGACTTGGGAGATTGCTTCAAAGGTGAATGCTTGGAAGATATGCTGGCTGGACCCTCTAGAGAAGGACTCAGTGTCAGGACTCGGTTGTACCTTACTCTATTTTCTGTTAATAAAGATAGATGACTACTCTTATGGTTCCATTTCCATTTGTCCAATGAATGATTAATGTAAATTGTATCCTTCCTGACCGATACATAGTTGTTGTTAGTAGATTTTACGCTTGTGTTTTCTCTCCTTTGCTTGTGCAGGTGTTCATCCGTGAGGATAGCGGGGAATTGTGATCGGCTGGAGCGAAGGAGCGAGAGGAGTATCTCTTCGACAAACAAGCGTCGGAATCCAAGTAGGTTACTTTCACCCACTTGTTAATTACAACTAGGAACCTGCGGTGTAGCATTGTTCGATTGTTGCTAGACCCCTGTTGGGCTAGTAGGGATCGCCTCTATCCGTAGAGGGGATTTACCTATACAACAATTTTGGCGACTCCGCTGGGGAGCTCCTGTCTTTTTGTGTGTCACCTTTGTTTTGATTATTGCTTCTTTGTCGAGATTTTGGGGATTGGTTTTGCTGTTGGTTTGTTTCTGGGTTTGTCCTAGGGACTACCTTAATTGCCTTGAAAGCCTGTTCTTTTGGTTTGGAAGTTTTTGTTCAAATTGATTCGCTTTTCAGCCTCAGCGCGTTTTATTTTAAAACAGCTGCGATGACATCGCATCCTGCCTTCTTTGCTGTCTCTGTCATCGCGTTCGCATATTCACACAGTCGCGCTGACCTGGTTTTTCGGGCCAGCGCCCTTTATTTGTGTCCTTCCGCGCTGACAGCGCAAAGTTGCTACAGGCACTTTTCCGTCATCGCCTTGTTGCTATAGGGTCACCCGCGCTGATCCTGTAAAAATTATTTTTGTCCAAATTGACTTACTGAACCTCTTGGTTTTGGTTTTCCCCTACTTTTTCTACTTGGATTTTGGCTTGATAACTTTGTTTGAACTGTGACTCGCTTGCTTGCGAGGCCTCGTTCCACGAGAGCTCGTTTATCGCTTGTTTTCGGTTTGTGCAAAGCCTTCCTTTTTGCTCTTGTTGCCTGGTTTATGCTTTGCCTTAACTTTTACAGTTGCTGGAGTGTGTTGGATCATTGTTTGACTGGTTTCGAGTCTCTCTCTTTTGAGAGATTCTTAATTTTATTTCCTTTGATCATTACTTGAAGGTTTGTCTCAGTCTCTTCACAATTTTGCATCTTTTTGCTTTCTTTGCAAAAAATTTCCCCCTATTCGCCGGGGGGGATACTAAATTGGTTGAGTGTTAATCGCCTTTGAGTGTTTTTATTTTTTGATCTTTGGAAATCTCACCCAATTTTCTTGATTTGCACTTGATCGATTCTTAGATTACGTTAGAATCATCTTGTGTTCGAGAATTCTCTTGCATAGATCACACTCGCATAATTAGAATTCTCATTTGTGAATAGATTACGTTTGCACACTTTTCAAGTGAATTGTGCATAGATCACCTTTATCCCCCGGGTGTTTGCTTTTCTCCGGTGATTTCACACTCAAACCCTAGGGCATCTAGTGGCCGTGTGTGTCAAGCCTCCCGTTCAGGATCTTGTGTTCTTGGTTGACCAGCCAACTTCGTTCTTTGTTTTCACACTCGTTTGGTGATTGTTGAAAGTGATTGATTGTGTTCCAAGCAGTTTGCTTTCCCCCGTTGAATTCCTCATTGTCTTGTTGAGCTTAGATTAC
>APFE030627439.1:1312-21267 GCA_000404065.3 Pinus taeda
TGAAACTCGCGCCTTTTGACCTTTACAGGGGTACGCACCCATCCTTTGGCTTACAGAGTGTACAAGTACGTAGGTACAATGTGTTTGGAGTGCATACACGCAGGCAAGGTAGAGAGAACCTGCGTACCCAGAGATAAACATGTTTTTAAGTGACTTTCTCTCTTTTTGAAGTTTGACATGAAGAGCAGAGCTATGAGGCTTGACAAGGAGGATACTATGACTATTGATGGAGCCATATTAACTGCAGATAGTCATGGTGACAAATTTTAGTGTAACACCAGCTAGGGCTCTCGTGGTGTATAAATGTTAAGGCCTCAACCTTCGTAAGGGACTTTTGAAACCATTGCATATTTTGCACTACAATGTTGTTAGCTTTAGCTTGTTCTCTTGTAGCCATTTTGGCATAACTCTTGACTTATGACTATTTTTTGATAATGAGAAGTAGTCCGATTTTATATCAACTCTGAGTTTTCTATAGGAGCCATAGCTCTCAGGGTTGGGCCCAATCTGAGAGCCTAGGGCTTCCTTTTTGTACTGTTATCTTTCCTTTATGCATCGTTGTTTTCCTTTTATGCATTTGAAATGTATTTCTGTTAGGCAGATTTAGTTGTGTTGATTAAATAGGTCACTGTTTATGAATAGAATTGCTTCAGATGTTTAAAATAGATTGGTAGGATAATAACATGAAAGAAAGCTCCAGAAAAGGGTCAACAACACTTTCAGTTTCACCTCATCCTTATTGGATCAGGGGTTGGAATTGAAGTAACCGTGCTGTCCCAACAAAAACACTAGTTTGCTTTACCATGCAATCCTTAGTGTACTGTTTCCATTTGCAAAAGTTGGTTATGGGTTTAGATCTCTAAAATGTTTCATTGCACAGTTGATATACATGGTTATCTTTCAAATAAAGATGTTGTTCATTTATTTTATTGTCAGTTAGATTAGATTAGCTAGAACTTTGAGTATTTGCAAGACTTTGTGGATCTAGTTGAATGTACACCGTGCAGGGCATCCCTACCACACTTCCATCCACCTAAGCTTCATCAGAGCCATTTGTTCCATCTCCTAGCTAGGTTCCTCGTCTCACATCTGTCCTTTTGCCCACGTAACCCTACCTTTTTTGTGCAATCATTAGTTCAACCTTCTTTGAGCCAAGTCAGCCTTCTCCACCTTCTCACCACTCCATCCACCAGTCCCTGGGTCACTCCAGGCCCCTATCCTACCTCCATATCCATTCATTCATCTTCCCTCACTCACCCATCCTCTAAAATCCAATTTGTAAACATCCTGTAGAAATTTCTGAACATCCTGTAGAAATTCCTGAACATCCTGTAGAACCCCTGCAGACTTCCTGTAGAAGTTCAAAAATGAGGTTTCTTGACAGCCAAACTTTGTGAAACTCTCTGGAAGGGTGTTAGGGACTCCTTAGACCCTCTCTGAACCTTCCCAACCTTTTCCAAGCATTTCTCCTCCTTGATCCACCCCTGCACAGTAAAGAACAACGAAAGCATATGCATGATGAAACTGACAACTTAATCAAAAATACAAAAATATGTTTTCTTAGGATAGAGGTAGTCTAGACACATGTATTTCACCTTCATAGAAGTAATGACATTTTTTTCAGTAGTTTTCATTCTCATCTTTGCATTAGTAGGACTAGTTGGTAGAATTAGGGTTTGTTAGGGTTTGCACTTTCCTTCAGTTTTCCAATCTCTTTCTCGCAAATAGATTAGCTTTCTTTGACTTAGCTTTCATCCATCAATTAAAAAGCTTCTTCTAAGAGCTCATAGAAGTTGGCTTAAGCTCCTAGCGTACTTGTGCCAGCTGACCAAGTGACAGCTGCGACAAGAGCTAGTACTTGTGCATACAACACCATCACTTCCAAGTTTGTTACGAACTACCGGGTTGATAAAAGTAAAGAAGGGAGTCCCAGGAGTTGCAGCATTATTGTTGTAATACTGGAGCCCACCAGTAGCTTCTATTAGATTACTTTTATCTGTTATTGCTGCTTTTGATTTTGAGGTAGGACAGATGGATGTGAAGACAACATTTCTTCACAAGGATCTAGAAGAAGAGATCTACATGAGACCACCTGAAGGATTTGCAGTGAAGGGTAAGAAAGAACTAGTATACAGGTTAAAAAGTCCTTGTATGGGTTAAAATAGTCACCAAAGATGTGGTATCAGAAATTTTATACATATACATGGGGACTTGGCTTCACCAAAATCAAAGTAGATCATTGTGTGTATTTTAAATTAATTGTAGACCGTCTTATTTATTTGGTCTTGTATGTGGATGATATGTTGTTGATTGGAAATAACAAAGAAATTATCCAGGAATTGAAGACCCAATTGTCCTCCAAATTCGACATGAAATATGTTGGTGCTGCAAACTATATTTTGGGCATGGAAATTAAACGAGATTGAGAAAAGAGGAATCTCTAGTTAAACTAGAGGAAGTATTTTGAGACAATATTGTAGAGGTTTAATATGCAATATAGTAAACTAGTGAAGGTTCCTATTCTTGTAGGTGTAAAGTTATTTGTTGAACAATGTCCCAAGGCACAAGAAGAGGAGGACATGTCACGTTTTCCATATGCAAGTGCAATCGGTAGCCTGATGTATGCAATGGTTTGTACTAGACCAAACATTGCACATGCAGTGGGAGTATTGAGAAAGTTTATGTCAAAACTAGGGAAGGGGCATTGGACAGTAGTGAAGTGGGTTTTCAGGTGTTTGCGTGGCACTAGTGATTATGGTTTGTGCTACCAAGGAAGAACAAGATTGGACAAAGTTTTGGACATCTATGGATTTGTTGATGTAGACTGGGTTAGATCTCTAGATTAGAGGAGATCTATCAGTAGGTATGTGTTTAACCTATTTGGAGGTGCAATCACTTGGATGAGTAAGAGACAGTCTGTAGTGGAAATTTCAACTACAGAGGCAGAATACATGGTAGCCACTCATGCAAGCAAGGAAGCAGTTTGGTTGCAGAGATTATGTTCAAGTATGTGGTTAGTACAACGAGCTATAAGGATAAATTGTGATAACCAAAGTGCAATTTTCTTGGCAAAGAACCCTGCTTATCATTCAAAGACAAAGCACATTAATGTTCAGTATCACTTTGTAAGGGATATGGTTGAGGACAAAAGGGTGTTTCTAGTAAAGGTGGATACTTTGAAGAATATTGCAGATGCATTGACAAAGTATATGAGCACTGAGAAGTTCTCTTGGTGTAGAGAAACAATGGGCGTTGCAGGGCTGTATAAATGGCTAAGCTCTCCTGTGGAAATAAAACAAGAAGTAGGATAATGTTGGGTGTGTGTAATATTCTTTCCACTACTAGTGCCAATAGTGAATCCTAAGGGTTAGAGGGGGGGCAATGAGCTCTCCCTTCGTTGCATCGGGGGGGTCACAGGGGAGGCAACAAACCCCCCTATGGGGGGCGGTAGCCCCCCTCTATGGGGTTCAGGGTAGCACCCTGGGTAAAGAAAAATTAGATCCTAAATTAGGTGGGCAGACCTACCTATGGTTTTTTGTGTGGTTTTGGTACATGGTTTTGGGCGTGATGGTTTTCTACCCATGGTATCTTGTAGATCCGGTCAAGGAAATTACTTTTATGTCCTAATCCAGGGTTTATGGATGCTTTGGCATGTATATATATGTGTTGTAACATTGAAAGGAAAATAATGAAAAATCAATCTGGTAGTCCTAGTTTTGGGATCCAGGGGAAAATATCTATGTATATCTGGCTTATGTTTTATGCTCTCACCATTGTTTATTTTTTGTTTTTAGAATTCGTATGCAAGTAATTTTTGTACAGGGTTAAAACCTACGCCAGTTACAACTATATCCTTCTTAAACTTCATCAGATATGTAGGGGACCTCTTCTCTGCCTAGTATTAATTGCTTAGAAGGCCCTTTTCCATAACTTTGGACTTGTTTAAGTGTTATTAGTTTATCTCTTCGGCTAGATTCTCTTCTTTGATAAGATGAAAAACTTCAATTAGGGAATTGTTGATGTTGATTCAAACACACTAGAAACCACTTGTTTTACCACCTAATCATGTAGCGTTGTTGTTTGATAATTTAGATTCCTTGATTAATAGTTGCGGGGACTGTTGATGAGTGAAGTTTCTCATGCTTCGCTGGTGACACCCTTGAATCTCATTGGGCTACTGAGATAATGGGACTAGGTCGAGGGTTTAATGGATAGAATTAAATTAAAATTATTTATAGTGATTTTGTACAATAAAATAGAGAAAAAATGTTTACAATGACTAAAAAAAACCTATATAAACAATCATATATATCACAAATAGTAAATAAACTAAAATTTAAACAAACTAATAGCAAACTGATGAATAAATTTTCATGCATATTTTAAATATCATACCATGTCAACCATAAGACCACACGGGCATGCTATAAAAATCTAATTTGGTTTGGCTAATAATTTTCAGCCAATAATATTAGAGAAATATGCTCTTAGAAATTAAGGATATAAAGTATAATTAATGGAGAAATATGCCAAAAAAATTATCAGCTGTCAAATGTTGATTTTATTGATCAAAATATGAGTACAACAAATTGTTTTGGTCGATTTCTGCAAAAATCAAGACCGAAAATCAACTTCAAAATGTCTAAGATGTAACAAAACTCATACATAAACACTTGGAATGCCAAATAACAAGCAAGGAAAAACAATAGGAAACTTCGACTCTTTCGATAGGATTGGATCAATAATATTTTATGAACAAATCTACCATTTAGCACAGATATGACAAAATAACAGACCTTCTAACAACACTAATTAATGCCATAAATAAACAACAACCTTGATAAAAGAACTTGAAATTTTATGAACTCACTTCCTCCTTGTCACTCTTGAAACGATTTCTATTATTACCAAAAAATGTAAGATCTAGTACTTTAGAATAAATTATTCAAAATAAAAATTAAAACTTCCAAAACTTATGCATACCTCTTCTCACCAATAATTTTCCATCCTCCATTCTATGCCTTCTATTTAGTTTTATACTCCCGTTACGCAGTTGGAGGGAAAAATTGTCTCCTAACTAATGTTTTTCTTATGTTAAACTTCTTTTCTTTTAAATATGGGAGAACACAATAAGAAGGGTCTTTTTAATTAATTGATTTTATATTAGTAGGTGAGGTCCCCAACTATGTCCATAAAATATATATATTAACCTTGTAACCTCCCATAATAAAATATGACATCATCAAGAATACCACCATCTTAAAAATCATACATACGAAACATGTTAATATCCAAAAGCATAAATAATCAAGCATGTAAAACCATCCTTGTGTCTCCCATAAACCATAATCATCAAAACGTGTAACATATTCAAAAATCTTATGTTGTCCGAAAAGTATGATAATTTTCTAATCTAAAATGGCTGCAAGTAAAATGAAGTAAAACTAGATGATATCAAAGAAAATAACTCAAGTTAGCTCAAGTGGTCTGTTAGGGCCAACCATGTAAGATGGTCATTTTTCCTCCTCCTTCTGCTCCCATTGTACCACTGGGTGCTTGTTTTAGAAGGAGATTTCTCTCCTCCTCGTATGAGATGAGGTAGCCTCAGAGGGAGATTGTACATGCATAACAGACATATGAAACTTTCCCAATGTTGGGCATGTAGGGGAGTGACAGGGCTGATGAGAATGAAAATAAGTAGTCTAAGATAAATCAAAGGGTATATGCGGAGGAATGATAACAAGGTGGACTGAATGATGATAAATAGTAGGCCATTTAGCAAATCCAGATGGAGGGCTAACAAATTTGGCCTGCAAACCATCGTTTTGAACATGATGTTGTTGGGATGCATGTGATTTAGGAATTTCAATTATACTCGGATGTGGAAGTGCTATATTCTAAGAAGCACATGGATTTGGAGGAGGAGGAGGACATCTAAGGAATAAGTGACCAGCTTGGGTCAACTCGCTGAACTTTTCAGAGTCTGCATCAAAATGAATGGAAAATATGATCGTTTTATTCTCATTTCCCCTCCATGACATATTGGTTCTTTTAGTTTGTCCTCTTCTATTTCATCATGAACCTTTGTTAAAAAAACTCATGCTTTATTGTAATCAAGACAATTTGTCATGCAACCATCAATTTTCTGAGCATAAAATAGCAAAATAAATACTTGTTTGAAGTCATGTTTTACATAATGGTGGATTATTTTGTATACACACAAGGAAAATATGTAACAAAGGGAAGGTAGTTGTCCATGCATGCATCTAAGAAAAGTGTGATTAAAACATTTATGTTGATATGATGGATATGATAAGAGGAAACAAAATTTTTAATACTGATATGAGTTGTTGATCAAACATTATAGAACAATGTGTGAGAGAAATATGTAAGGCAATCACTTTTTAGATGTTTGCCCTTAGTTACGTCACAAATCAAAGTATATATATATAATAAACATAAATATACATACGCTTACAAAATGGTGGAAAAATATTGTAGCTAAGTAAAGTCAACATATTATGAATTTCTTTTTACTCATAATGAAAGTTAAGTTATTAGCAATATGTTCATAAAATAATATTTTAACTCAGAATATTTGGTTAACTTCGAACGAAGTAAGGGTTGGGATTCACGTTTTTTTTCTCAAATTTGCTTTGAATGTACAAATAAATTTTGGAAACTGCCCATGATTTTAATCTCAAAGTAGTTATGAAAATGGTCTGAGGGGCATTGTCTCGATGTGGGAGATGGAAATCAGTATAGTGTGAAGTAAGCCTTCCATTTATGGATGGTCACCTAATAATTTTTTTTGAGTTACCAGTTCGAAACGATGAGATATGTATATGAAAAATTTGGAGAAATGAGCATAATGTAATTCATATCATGGTTAGGGCTGTCAAAATTACCATTAATAAACTTGGAGGCATATCATTATCGGGGCTCCAAACATTACCACTAATAAACTTGGAGGCATAGATGCCAAATGTATATTTTGAACAAACTTGTAAGGCATATTTGCAAAATAAGCCACGACGCAAAACATGAAATATTTATATTGAAATATAACTTCAATACATATGTTAAAAAATATGTGCCCCCAACATTAAAACACAGGTTGGGGAGGGGGCATGGCACTACATAATTTTCAATTGTGAATCATCATACAAGACTTGTGAGCTTAAGCATGGGTTGTGGTGGGCTTCTTCTCATTTTCATGTTGCTATCGGAGGGGGATTTGTATCACAGAGAGGTTATAAATATTCATTCCACATTTGTAATGAAGGTGTATAAAGTGATTGAATTAAATCAATGTGTAGGCCATGGTGATTTTATGTGGAACATAAACGAATATTTTTGTGCCGGATAAACAATAAATTATCATGTGACATATTTTTGGGTTGGTCTTGCTTCACAAGTCTAGGTTGTGCTAGTCATGGCTGCAGGTTGGCCAAAACAAGTGTATAAAGAGGCGTGCTATAGTGATAAATGGGATATGGACACACGAAAACTTGAAAATGAAGGGTAAATATGTCAGAGCACACAAACGTTTTTGTATAGCAAGCTTTGTGTGTTGAGTAGCAAGCTTCACCTTGCTTTAAATGGGTACCTTGTGTTGGTCATCGATGAGGGCTTGTATTTAAGTTCATGAGGAAAAATAGACAACCATTTCAAATCCATTCATGAATCTATCCAAGGTAGCAAGACCTAGATAATGTTTCCCACAAAGAGTTATATGACACTGAGTTTTTGTGCTTTGAGTGTCAAGTTTTATCTTAGGCTTCATCAGAATGAAAGCTCCATTTATAAATTGGGGTTGTGGGTCATGTTACAACTAGCCCTATTGCGTATAAACCTTTTGAAACAAATTCAATCAGATGTAGGTGATGAAAAATAATAGACTGCCTAGGGGTTAGGAGGGATTTTGCACCATGAAGAAATTGGCATAAAAAACACCATATCTTACGCATGCACGACAAGCATAAACACAGGGAATGGAGAAAAAATAAATTATTGAGAAGGATTAACTCTTGCACCATGTTCAAAATGACTAAACAAGCCTTATGTTCACAATAAAAATGACTAACTAGAGAGTAAAGACCGAATTATATTTACACTTTCAACCTTAAGTTTTATTGCATCTGATCAATTGTGATGGTTCCTATGTGTGATTGTAAGGGAGCAACTAGTATCCAAGTGAGTTGCAAGCCTGAGTTTCTTTCCAGGAGTAAAGGTACACAATGAGAGCTTGAAGGGCTTAACTACCTACTTCAGTTGAGAGCCCTTACATGCTCCTCGAGGTGTGGCACAATAAGCTCACATTGTATCCTATTAATTTTTCGATTCACTTTATGCTCCACCTACAAGAACAACCTGATAAATTCTCATATAATATCAAGGCTAAGACATTATAAAATTGGTTAATATTCATATTGTAAGCATCAATGTGTCTGACGACATTGAATTAATCTAATATATGTCAAGCAATGTCAATGGGGGTTTGACACATTTCCGCTAAGTGTAGTTTTCCAGGTATGTTTTCACCATGCCATGTACCATTCAATCAACCAACATTTGTATATGCATTAAGAACAATGTAAAGCTTGTATTGTGGATATTAACCATAAGATTCCAATAAGTTGTATGCGATGACTTCATAAAACAACACTACACATAATACAGATCACAGAAGCCTCAAATGAATAATTTTAACCATTTCCTAACATATGTTGCACATAAAATATTTATCCATGCATGCTTGCATGTGTGCCTGTCGCACATGGTCTCTTAGCACACTAACTTGAGTTGACAACAATGACTACAAGTTGTATTAATTCTTTGGATATAACATCACATCCTCGCACTCAAGATGAGTTCTTATATAATCCATGATGTTCAATATTTGAATAATTAACCCCAAGGACTTTGCCCTTTCAACGATCAAGGTCAACAAGTTTGCATATCTATCATTACGGCTAAGTTAGCACTCGTCGAAATGCTTATCCAGGATCCACAATTCTCGTTGTAACAGTGAAAAACGAGGGATCCAAACAGATTGAGGAACAAGTGGATGAGAACAACAACCGACACAGTCAAGGTAAATGTAAATTATTGTGTTCGCAATAACATTTAATCTCTTTGGAACGTGGCTAATTTAATGGTCCTCTACTTTCGATTTTTAGTATTGTGCAGCAAAGGCGCCTTCTGAGAACACAAGGGTAAGCATTATATTATTTTAAATTGGCATTGATTTGCTTGTTGCATCAATTGATTTCTTTGTGATCAAATCTGAGGGATGGGTTTTGTATAGGGTCTTCCCAGGGGTTGCACACAATGCAATTATAATAGACTGATTTTGAGATTTTCATGAATTTCAACCAATTATAATTTTAGGTCTGTACTTCTCTAAGACGAGAAGGCTGAATAATATAGCAGTGGAATTCTTCTTGGCCTCCAATATTTTCCAGCTCGTGAGGTAGTCTATAATGGAATCTAAGGCACCATGGATTTACATTATCACTTCGTGATTATGGGCGTATATTGAGAGATTCAAAAGGGTCGTTATCGTGTTTTCAATAGTTTGGTGTCTAGGAAGTAGGGATGGTATAGAAGATACGACATGGAACCTACTTCAACTATGGAGATGTGGCAATCATAGGCTAAACAAGAAGCACCTACTGAGGTTCTAGAAGAAAAAACAACATCAATTGAAGAAACCTAGTGAAGGTGGAGGGTGGGCATCTAGAATAGATTAATGGGTGTGGAAGGCGAATAAAATATATCTATGGATAATCTCAGGTGGGTGTTTATCTAGGAAACCTATAGGGTTATGATATTTTATAATAATATTTGGTTTAGGTAATGATGTATTTAGCAGTTTCAATCTAGTTCAATATGTGATCCCTTCTGCATATGATACCAATTTGTAGTAGGGGCTTCCTCCAAAGGAAAAAATGAAGCTTGTTGTGCAATTTCTATGTTTTATGTGATGAATACACTAACTCTTACATGAACCTTTGGATCTTCACGCAATAATTCTCTTCAATGGCCTCCTGCCAACATGAACAAAACGTCCCTCAATCCTCGGTGAACCTATGATGAACCTCAGATGAATCTCTCCTCTCACAGAATATTTAAAATAGCATAACAAAACCTAAACTCATGCAAAACATTTTGAAAAAGAAAGTTTTCTCTTTTATTGATTTCAAAAGATGAATTACAATGTTGGAATGTTTAGAGAAACTTAAATTAGAGATAGACTGCTTGAGCATTTACCAGATGCTACACCTTAAATGAAGATGCACTCCAAAGGCTAACTGGCCCTTTGCAGACCCTATCTTTGAACTTTATGAAACAAACGCAAACTCAAACTTAATGAGTTCGTCCACTTTATGTTCTTACCAGGGTTGTTAGGCCCTGATACACAGGCTTTTCAAACTCTACTCTAAAGGATACTTTCTTCGTGATGCAAGCAGATTGAACACAGACGTTCGCATATGTAGAGCAGGAATATTATCTCAGACTTCAAACAGCGAGACTCTCACTCTCAAACTCTCCAACTCTGAATGTACCAATGAGCCTTACTTATATCTTTTCATATGATGAGAAGGGGACAAACATCAGACAATTATACTGAGATTTCGAGATGTGGATCAAATCACACCAAAAGTCGGAGAAGTGCTCTGGGTCTTGAAAAATTTGAATTTTTAAAAAGTACAGATTATTCCAAATCCTATGGAAAATATATTTACAATGTGGAGATTTTTGTCGTAAAAGCCCACGAAAATCAGTCACTATCAAAGTCAAGTGGCAAGACATTATTGTACATTGTGGATTCTTTTCAGGAGAAGCCCACGAGAAACCTTTGAGTCTTTTAAGTTATGTTCCCAATGGATTGTACGAGGGAATTGACCATTATGATGATGGTATGCTCCACTAGCCTTATAAATTCTTCAGACAATTATTGGTTTCCTGATGATCTGAAATGGGGCACTAAAGGCTTCTTATCAAGATTATAAGAGCCTCTTCCACTCCAAAGCTTATATATTTCCAAGATCTTATGATTAACCAATGGCAGAATTAATAATGCTTGAAATAGGTGTATGCTTTTGTTTGTCTTTAACTGTTTAGGTGCTTTGAGTTCATTTTATTATGCTAAAATAAAATACATATAGCAGTAAACAAAGTAGTAAGTAAGCAAACCATAAGACAACAAGTGTAATATGGAGTTCACCCAAACCTCTTGGGCTACGTCTCCTTGAGCTCTAATCAACTAGATTAAGCCCTTTGGGATTATGGCTTAATTCTTTTACAAGCTCCACGCTCAACTCCATTCATTTACAACTAAAACAATGGGCTTAGAATACCATCTTATCCCTGGCTCTAAAGCTCTCAAGCTTTCTGGCTTTGGCTCTCGGCTCTGGCTCTAGCTATGGCTCTTGGCTCTGGCTTTGGATCTAGCTCTGGCTCTGGCTCTTGGCTATGGCTTTGACTCTGGCTCTGGCTCTCGGCTCTGGCTCATGCTCTGGCTCTGGATCTCAGCTCTGGCTATGGCTCTGGCTTTGGCTATGGCTCTCGGCTCTGGCTCTCACGCTGATGAGCTTCTGGTTTTGCTTGACCTCTAAGCGACTCCCAAAAATTTAGCCCCCTCTATCAATGGTGCTCTCTGGCTTTTGAGGAATCCTTCTAACTTTGTGGCTTCCATAGTCGTTCCTCCATCCCTGCGATCATGAGAAATCATTCTTTGCGGCTCTGCATCTTTGGTTGGACCTCTAGCACTCTGGCTTTGTGGCTTTGCGACTGGCCATATGGCTTTGTGGCTCTATAGCTCTTATAACACATTCTTGTTACAAAATGTCTGTTTACAGCATGGTACATATGAATTTATAGTGGGAAATACAATGGCGACCTTTCTCTGCCTTAATTCCGAAAATAGCCAATATAATGGAATACACAAGAAATACACTCTCGGGCGCATAATCCGGACTTCAAATATTATGAAATTGGCTCTATAAACCCATTGGGTCCACACCTTTAGCCCAAATCACAGTCGCAACAGGCATATGGGCAAAAAAACCCAATACATAGAAATACATTGAAAATACGAAAAATCGGACTTCAAATATTATGCAATCACATCTATAACCTCGTCGGGTCTACCATTCTATCGCAAATCGAGATCGCATGGCGTTATGTCCAAAAGCCTAAATACACAAAAATACAAAGAAAACTCGAAATTCCAGATTTCAAATATTATGAAATCGGCTCTATAAACTTATCGGGTCCGGCCTTTATCGCGTATCACAATCGCATGTCACATCGGCCCCTGTATCGGGGATTCATCGATCGTTGATGGCCGATTAAATCTGGACCGTCCATTCTTTTTCTGATCCGACAACTGATATCACACATCGCATATTGCTATCACTATGACCATTTATATCGGGGATCACTGATCGTCGATCGTCGATCACTCCGATCAGATCCTTACTATTGACCTGACTCCTTGATTTGACGGTCGATAATCCATTGCAATATCACAATCGGCATATCGCAGGTATAACGGCCTTGGGGTTCCGATATCACATGCAACCTTCCTCCGATGTGATATGTCAGAGATCACTGATCGGGGGTCCTTAAGGCCTTCACTTAAGTCCTCCCTTGGAACCCTTCTGATGTGATATTTCCTTAGAAAGCCTTTATTTCTCCTAAGTCCCATTTATATAAGAAATTGCCTCCTTTTCAAAGGATAATGGCAATCTTCTTTTTACAATAGATTCTTCATACGAAGTCCATTTTAGCCCATTCAAATTGTGTTAGATTTAGATTGAAGAGATCTCTACAATAATATTATTTCTAGGAGCATCCTTTGACTTTAATTTTCCTCTGTGAGGAACATTCTAGACTTAGAAGTTTATTCTAGATCCATTTTGGATCACGCCTTCCCACTAAAAAAAAATTTGGTCTCCAAAAGATTGATATACTGATCTGAACAGTAATTGAGAGTAACAACACCCTCTTCTTTCAACCTCCATACACTTGCCTTGCATAGTGCCTCTGAACCAAAGCCTTTGACCACTTCCTTTCTGGATGTGCTGGTCCTCCTAGGAATAATTGTCTTCCTCCTTGTCTTCATGCAAAACTCTTGCTGAGAAGGTCACAAAAGGTAGTTTGAACTTCTCTACCTTGATCACTGATCCAAGGTGGCTCAAACCAATGTGAAGTTACATCTGTTTCACAAAAAATTTCATTTGTACCTGCTTGGCATACTGTCAACAACAACTGTTAACAACAACAGGATTACAGACAAAAATTGGATGGTCTAAACTCCTGCTTCAACAAAAGAAACAAATTTCACATCTTGTGAACACCTCCATGTCTTTACATATGCATACAAATGATTGAATAGATAACAAGCCAACAAAACATGCCGTTAAAACAATTGACCCTTCAAGTCAAACATGTAGGAAAAAGAATGCCAAAGTTCTTTTTCAAAGATGAAACACTTCATCATTATCTCCATCTTGGAGACCAAATCAACTTTTCCCAAGTCAATATTGCATCACATGCATGCAAAAGCAATCAACCTTGCAAGTTAATTACACATACATGTTCAAATACAAGGAAATCATCAACATCCATGTGTTCATGCATATCAAGCTTATGCATGCAATTCATCCTTCAACTTTCCCTTAAACACACTATACTTTCAAAGCTGAAATGAAATATAATGTTGCAGAAATAAAGTGAGTTTCGTACTCAACTTTTCCGTTCAACTTCCTGATAAAATCCCACAACTTGCATCTCATTAACAAATAAATTCAAATAGATGCATATATAGACATGCAATCTTAATTGGATAAGAACTCTAACCATTTCTTACCAATCCATTTCAAAGGTAAGACCTTTGTCTACACATCAGCATCAACATGTGAATCATCTTGACACACATCAATCATGGAAACTTCCTTTCCATTCCTGCCATTCTCTCTTTCCACCTTCTTCAAGTTTTGTGGAAGCATTGTTGGATTCAGAGTTCAACACGTTTCAGCGATATGTTCTCGCTTATGGCAGTAAGTGCAACACATGTGCATCTTCTTGATAGCATGATTTGCCTTGTCCAATGGACCTTTGGCTTCTTGCTTTCTTTCCTTCAAAAGATTCCTACATGTGGCTATCCTCTTCCAACATTTAGAAACATCATGGTTATCCAAACCACAAAAGGAACAAGCAATTCTTTTCCAATGCTTATATGGAAATTTATCATGCTTAACACAATCAAAAGGAATGTGTTTAGAACCAGATTTATACCTTTCTTTTTCACCTTTATTGCCTTCATGAGGAGGTGAATTGAATGAATAAGTGGCTCCCTTTGGAATACCATCAATCTCTTCAAAGCTGTCAGAGTTTCCACAACTCTCTGGTTCAAGTGCATGCTTCTGAACACCTGCATCCTACAAATGATGTTTCAAGCTATTGCATTCTCCACGAATACAATCTTTACACTCTTGAGGTAGAAGACCTGCAATGAAGCTCCTTCTTGGAACTGTTTCAATGGCCCTCATGGCAGCTTTGGAACTTTCTCCATAAGATTGTCCATAGACAAAACCCAAATACTTAGGCCTTTCCTCAACCATTATTGGCTCAACAATACCTTCTGCATCTTTGCCCAAGCCTTTTCCTTCATAGCCCATCTTGGACATTAGCTTAGAACCTATGCCCCTGGTATGTTTTTCAAAAGAACCAATATAAACATTTTTAGAAGAAATAGAAGATAAACTGGAATGGTTTACCTCTTCTTCAAGCTGATACTTGACTAAGGCTTCTTTAGCAACAAAGAGTTGTATCTCCAACTCATGCATCCTTTCCATGTTCATATTTGCAATATGAAGTTGTCTCTTCATTTCCTGCAATTTGTTAGAAAGCAACTGCTTCTCTTCCTTCATGGAATTCAACTGCTCTCTAAGGGTGATGCTCTTCCTTCCATCCTAATACATTTCTCTCACCATATCCATCATGATGAACAAGTCTTGCTTCATGTCCTTAACATAGAATCTTGTGATGAAGGAATAATTTGAGGATTCACCTGTAGAAGTTGTCATTATCCAAATGAACAAAAAAAACTTCAAACAAGATTAATAAAGAGCTTATTCAAGCAACCTTTTGCAACAAACCTCTTGTGCTTCAAGGATTTCCTTGATCTCCTTTAGGATAAGAAGAATGCCTTCATCTCTTCTTCCTTCTTGTCCTCTCTAGGACTTAGCTAATAGTAGATTTCCTTTCACCCTTGTAAACTCAAAAAACAGTCAGTTTACAAATAATCAAACAACCAATCAGACAATCAATCCTTGACTACCCAAACACCTTTCAGACAAGCAATATTTTTCTCTGTCAATCAAGAATTTTGATCTGATATCACTTGCTCTGATATAACTTAAGCTTTAATATCACCTTCTTTGAAGGTGGGGTTAATCAACTTGATGCTCTGGTACCACCTGATCTGAAATGGGGCACTAAAGGCTTCTTGTCAAGCTTACAAGAACCTCTCCCATTCCAAATCTCATATATTTCCAAGATCTTATGATTAATTAATGGCGGAATTAATAATGCTTGAAATAGGTGTATGATTTTGTTTGTCCTTAACTGTTTAGGTGCTTTTGTTGGCACTATGACACAAGTTTGGCTCTATGGCATAGGTGTTGTCCTTGATGGTAACTCACTCAAATGGAAAATCACAACTCAGGCACTCCGAATGGAAGAAAATAAGGTATACGCAGGTTCCTCTCAGCAAAGTCGCGTATACACGCGGGATCACCGATCAAAATTCGCGTATACATATGCATGCACTTTCATGCAAAGAAAAGCGTGTACATGAGGGAGAATTTATGTTTGGTCCATGGTATTTTGTTCGACATATTTGAACCTATGGTTTTGGTCCTTGGTATAGCATCCAAAGTGTTGAACCCAAGTATTGGGTCCCTAGTATGGATTCTATAATGGTTTTGGACCATGGTTTGAGTAAGGCCTAGGACTATAAAAATGGAGGGAGATCATTTGGCAAGGGTATCGACTAAGTGTTGAATATCTTAAGAAGAGCAAGATCTGGAATCCTGGGGACTGGTGTACGGTGCATTGCTGGATCTAAACCAAGGAGGAACCTGAGCGCTAAAAGATGGATAAGTTCTATTGATGGATCAAGACTTTATGGCTTGAATAATAGTATCTTTGTAATCTTTGATCTATTATAATTGGCGCATGATTAGATCTATAAATCTGATAATTTGGGTATAACTGATGTCTGATTAAGTAAAAGGATAAATTATCTTTTATAGATCTATACGCAGGTTTGGCGTGTATACACGCAGGTTCAACATCTGAAGAAAGCGTATACGTTGGTTGGAATACATACAGCTGCGTATGTACGCAGGTTTCTGCATATTGAAGTAGCGTACATTTCATGAAATATGCTTTAGCTATTCACGTTTATTGTTGCAGTGTTCTGGGTTCAGAATTGGTGTCTAGTTACTGTTACTGTTTTCTGGTTACAACATTCTAAGAAATGTTTGGTTGATTCTATATTGGGTTGTACAAATGAGATTGATTTTTGCATATATACTTGATGATATTCATGGATCCAGTCTGAAAATTTATGAAACGTGGTCCTTGGAAGAAAAGAGAAGGTCGTAGCCTTCTGCAGGCAGTAGCCTATGTACTAGTACCTCAGCTAGCACAAGAGCTAAAGGGGGTTGTAGCTCCCTTCCAGGTGAAGCAGGAGAATGAGAGAAGGTTGTAGCCTTCTGCAGGTAGCAGCCTACGTATTGGTATAAGACTGTACCAGTACAGAATCATTGTAAAAAGAAGTTTTTAATTGAAAGAAGATAGAGACAAATTGCAACAGGTGGTTTTCACCCACATTGGGTTTCCACCTTATATCTTGTGTTCTTGTGTGTGACTATATGCATTTTTTTGCGGTTCCTGGTTAATATTTATATGGTTTTGACATTAGCATTTGAAGAATAATTAAATTATAAGTCATACGCTAGTTTCCTTAACTGAAGTTGCGTATATACGCTGGTTTCTCTAACCTAAGAAGCGTATACAAATCTGTGTATGAATTGAAAAATAATTGACCTGATAATACTGATTCCCCCCCCTCTCAGTATTATTTCCAACAATTGGTATCAGAGCGGGTCCTTCAGAAGAAGCTTGACCACTTGAATGAAGATCTATCATCATGAGCAACTACGAGAGAGAGCCATCCATCAGGGCACCAATTTTTGATGGGAGCAACTTCGTCTATTGGAAGGTAAGAATCACAGCCTATCTTCAATCTCTTGGTACAAACGTTTGGGATATTTTGGAAACAAGATATACATTTCCATCAACAACTCCTACAGATACAGCTAGTAAGAAGCAGTATGAAACAAATGCAAAGGCTATCAATACTCTATTAGGGAGTCTATCACAATCCGAATTCGTCAAGGTTATGCAGCTCAAAACCGCAAAAGAAATATCGGACAAGATCGTTCTGAGCTATGAAGGAGATGATCAGGTAAAACAAGCAAAAATACAAACTCTTAGAATTCAATATGAAAGTCTCAGAATGCACAATGATGAAAGTGTGGCTAACTATTTCCTACGTATAGATGAGATTGTAAATTGTATGAAAAATTGGGTGAAGAAATAAAAGAAGTTGTTTTGGTTGAAAAGGTTCTAAGATCTTTGTCTTCTAAGTTTGATTCAAAAGTTTCTGCCATAGAAGAAAAGCAGGATCTACAGAGCCTTACAATGTCTCAATTGCACGGAATTCTAACTGCTTACGAAATGATAAAAGGGGGACCATCAGACCGAAGAGAAGCCAGATTCAAAGCCTCAAGAAAAGGAGATTACTATGAACCAAGATACATGTTTGAAGAAGAGGAAGAATCAAACTTTGTCAAGAACCTTCAATGAGGAACTGGAAGATTCAGAGGTAAGCTACCTTTCAAATGCTTTGCTTGTGGAAGAGTCGGTCACTATGCTACAAAGTGTCCTTATAAAGATAAACTAGACAAAGGTAAGGAACCTGTTAGATGGAACAGAAAACAGAATGTAAGTAAAAAGAGCTATTATACTCATGAAGACAGTGATGGAATTTCAAATAGTGATGAATATGAACAACGTAATTATGATAGACTTTTGATGGCCTTTGAAGATGATGATTTTTTTGGATGCTATAAATGAAGAAGGTATTTATGAAGAAATTTATAAACTTAAAATTTGTTTAGAAGAAAAGAATATGATCATAGATACACTGACATTCTAACTTGCTGAAAGAGATAAACACAATGAAGAGTTAGAATGTGAAATTGTGGGACTTGGAAAAGAAATTGAGAAAACAAAAGCTCTCAATCTTAGATTTGCTAAAGGATCTGAAACTTTAGATGAAATTATCGAAGTGCAACGTTCTCCTCTAATCAATACAGGTCTTGGATATTCTGAAGAAACGTCGCAAGCACAGAAGCTATCCACCTCCAAAATTTATTTTGATGTAGCAAGGAAAAATGAACAGGATGACAATCGACAGCAAAAGCATGATGCAAATCATCAGGTAAATCAGGGACAATTTGCTTCAAGAATGAACAAAGATTATCAAATAAATCGGGTGAAGTCTAATTCAAGGATAAATAGAAGCTTCAACCAACCACAGGTAAATCATTCTCAATTTTCCTCAAGAATGGATGTCAATAGAAACTACAATTATTTGGTTGGTAGGTTTGATAATCGCAGGAATTTCTTCAATGGCCAATGTTTCTCTTGCCATAACTTTGGTCACAAAGCTTCTCAATGCGTTGCCTACAAGACTATCATGACCAGGGAAGCTCAAAAACAAAGGAGTATGACGGGGATCATGAAAAGGACCTATAATAACTTTTCTGCTCTTGAAAATGAAATAGAATGTTTTATTTGTAACAACTTCGGTCATGAAGATTCTAAATGCAGGAGTAGGTTTCGGCAAACAACTCAGAAGGAGCAAGCTTCATTAACTCCCAAAACATGGAGAAAGAAAGAACCACAACCAGAAAGATGTGGGATAGCCTAATATGAAGAAGGACAGGAAAATCAGTGGTACATGGACAGTGGATGCTCGAAACATATGACAGGTGATAAAGGAAAACTCCAGTCATATAGTGCCTTAGAAAAGGAAAAGAAGGTCTCATTTGGAAATGACAGCCTAGCATTCATAAAAGGTAAAGGTTATATTCGTTTGAAAGAAAAGGTCAAAGCTAGAAATGCTATGTATGTTGATGGCTTAAAGCATAATCTATTGAGTGTTATTCAAATGTGTGATTAAGGAACTGAGGTAATATTTCGATCAAATGGATGTATTGTTCGTGAGATTGATACAGGAAAAACAATGATCAAAGGCATAAGAACTCCAAATAATTTATACATATTCAAAGAAGGACAACAACAATACTATCTAAGAAAGAATGATGAACACTGGCTATGGCATAGAAGATTGGGGCATCTAAGCTTCTCTCAGATAAGGAAAGCATGCAAACATCAAGCGGTTCGTGATATTCCTGACATTATAATTCCAAACAATACAATATGTAAATCATGTCAGTTTGGTAAACAAACCAGAACTAATTTCCCTGAAAAGGAAGGATTAGCTAGCAGGCCACTTGAACTTGTCCATACTGATATATGTGGTCCAACTAGGAAGAGGTCACCTCGAGGAGAAGAATACTTCATATTGTTCATTGATGACTTTTCAAGGATGTGTTGGATAGTACTCATGAAGTATAAAGATGAAGCCTTCGAAAAGTTCAAATCATTCAAAGCCTTGGTTGAAAACGAATCAGATCGCAGAATCAAATGCCTCAGATCTGATTGAGGAGGGGAATTTACCTCGGATGAATTTTTCGATTTTTGTGAAGAACATGGAATAAGAAGGGAATTATCTACTGCAA
>APFE030627439.1:40684-58789 GCA_000404065.3 Pinus taeda
GAATGAACCGTCGGATCACTACATATCGTGACCGTCGGATTGTAAGTTACAAAATGTACAACGGTAAAGAAACACACTTTACCTAACTCTAACCTAACTCTATACTAGACCAAGTTGAACTTAACTATTCCTATGTGTCGGAATATCCTAACAATAATATTTTTTCTTTGAGACTTAAGATGGATATCTTTGGGCTCATAGTAGTGTGTTCTAGGCACTATTTTATATGAGCCTTTCTTGTGTCTATTTGACCTATGAGGATGACTTTTAGTTGACTGTTTATGTCCTTTCGTCTAGGATTTTCTGTGTTTTCTTCTTTGCACAATTGGATTATCAATAATCAATCTATATTTGTTGCAGATGGATTTGTTGTCAGGTAGTTTGGACATATTTTGTAAGGACTTATTGAATTTCATGCTGGTGAAAATTCCTACCAAGGATTTTGTTATGTTGCAATATATCTCTCCTCGTGTATAGATTTCAAAAGAAGTTTAGAACACTTCTTTTTGTTGGATGTATTTAAAAAAATTGGAGGGTAATGCTGCTAAATATACTTGTTTCCACAGGTTATTCTAACTTTCTTTTACTTCGTAAATTCTTTGTGTCGAATCTTTGTGGAAATATTCATATTGGGACATTTTCTTACAATTGAGATTCATCGAAATCATCTCATGTTTATTTCAAATTTCTATTTTTGCTCCACACCTATGTTCTAGGATGAAGGAGGTTAATGCTCCAATCATATTATTTTGGGGGTCACCATTTTCACTGTGGATAACATCTCCAGCTTCATCCTTAACAAAATTTTCTTCCATTTTTGCAAGTAATTTAGGGGAAGATTCTACTTTCCACCACCTCTGTAGGGTACCTGTAAAGCATTGGATGAGGGTTTTTTCGTATTCAATTTCAGATTTTCCACTCATACACATAAGCTTATATTCAGTGTACATCTGGTCAATCATTTGTCTAATTTGACCAACACTCAGACCATCAAGATTCAATTCTTTTTAAGATCTAGACTAAAAGGTATGAGTTTCTGGCATCTTTCCCTTGCCATTGAGGTCAGGAGCTAGATATCCGGTGAATTGGCTAGACAGAGGTTCATATATAGGAAAAAGATGTTGTCTTAAGGATATTAGCTCTTCTTCTTTGGTCATGATCCCTGTGAAAAGAGAATAGGATTCACTAAAAGATTCTTTGGTGCCAGTGTGTTGCTTTGGTTTTTCTTGAGGAAATAGAAATGGAAACCTTCCTATACGTTTTATGGCATGCTGAATGGGTACATGGTGGTTAAAAAACATGGAGGTAGGGATATCCTTATATTTGGTAGGTATTGCAAGTTGCTCAAATTTTTCAGATAGTTTACCCATAAGAGCCAGAGTAGATTCGAACTCATAATCTACCTTTCTCTCCATGCTTTCAATTTGTGTTGTTGATTCTCTGACAAAACCTTTTAATACAGAAACTGAAAAGCTGATAGCATTCAAAGTTTTATTCACACTGTGTACATCGAATATAGTGATTCAAAACACTCCTTTTGTTCAGAAGTTTTTACCATATTCATCTCTAGCCCTTTAATTGTTGTATTTGTCCATTTTATTTATTCACTAGCCTTCTGGACGCTTCCCTCTATTCTTAGGGCTGAATCATCTTTTAGTACTAAAGGAATGGCCTTGGCTGAGTTGCTAACTCCTCCTAGCATGATTCCCTTGTATGAAGGTTCTTTTTGGCACAAAGTTCTGTACTCGTTGTTCATAGGTATGGCTCGGCTCTTGCATGAATTTCCATCATATTATTGTTTGAACAATAATGACACTCTGTGTTTATTTCTATTCCAGAAATCATTTGGGTTTTTAGAAAAACAATCCTTTTCTAATTTCTCTCTGAGCTCTGAGATTTGTTGTTGTACCTTTGGGGACTGTAGTTGTTCTTTTATTCTGAGAGAGGACTTGAAGTGTTTTAGTTCTCCCAGTTTTATTTCTGTCAAATTAACTTCCTGCATAGTCTGTGTTGAAAAATCTATACAAAATTAAGTGGATTCTTCTTATCTTGATAACTATTTGTGAAGTATTCAAACAATTAATCTTACCTTGATATTCCATTCATTATTAGTGTGAGTGTTTACTTCATCAAATTGCTACCAAAGACAAAAGAGACAAGAACACAAATATTTGGCTTTCTGCCGGGCCAAAACCTCTCCCTCTTGGAGAGGAAAACCAACACAGAATTCTTCGTATGGAGATTCCAATTGACGAATACCAAGGCCATGACCCTTGACACATTCTTCCTCTCCAAGACCAAGACATTAATCCCTTATTTTGCCAATGCTGAGATCATCATCATCACTTCTACCCTATTGTTGCATCTTCACTTGTTGTTCCTTTCGTTGAGATCATCATTGATGTATATTCACATTAGTGACACTGAGATCAAATTTGTGAGATCATCTTTTATACCACCATTTAGAGAGTTATATCGAGATCAAGACTCATAATCCTATAACTATCATAAGATTGTATATCATAGAGATCATCCATTGATATCAATATATACAATGATCATATGCTGCTTCTAACTTGAATGTTAATATCATTACAGATCTGAATGTCGAGATGGTATTTGAAAATATGTTCTATATAGTGATGCTAAGAATGTAGCCCTACTTCACTTCTTTTCATTATGCCGAGACTACTACAGGAATATCATCTAGATCCACTCCATCAATGATATGTCGAGACTGAAGTTATGCTTGGAGAGAATGCCGAGGTTACTAGAGGCAGATCCAAACCCTTACCTGAGGCTACTTCTGAGATTGAATACCCTTCACTGTAATGTTGAGGTTGTCATGATTATGTAGAGAATGTATACCGAGACAGTGACTAAGATAATAGAGATAGATATATCTCTATATATATAGAGAGAGATATATATATATGTAGGATTATTTTTGCTACTGCGACTAGTTATTATGTCACCTCCGAAAGAGTAGAGATATCCTTATGTTGAGACTATCTATCCATCTGAGGTTCCTTCTGCTCTATCCAACCGAGATCTAGCTTGACTGCACCTTATACCCATCTGAGGCACAGTCAAGTCCTTCACCGAAAATGACTACGGCTTTGATCCTTCTAGTATATGATAAATTTCAAAGAGAGTTTTCGAGTTCTGTCCATTGCAATTGTGGATACCATAGATGGGTTTTTATAGTGGTTCTGTCATATATGCAAGTCGATGTGAACCTCTGAACTGACGTGACCTTGTGTTGAGTCGATGTGCCATTTAAATATATATTTAATTTATTCATTGAAGTTGACAATGATGATCGCTATTTCGTTTCGCTTGTAGACTTCTTGATCATGCCAATGGAGGATTGTTCTTGGTCTTGGAGGGCTGCTTTGACTAAAATACGTTTTACATAGGATCTTAAATAGCTCCTTTACACATGACATGACTCTTTGACATAATAATAAAATCCTAAAGACATCAAGAAGAAGTAGTTTGACCTATGATACATATTGCTCATGAAACCCATGTAGCAAGGCATACAAAAATAATTTATTCTCTTTTATTACGTCATTTACAAAGATCATGTTATTATGAAGACTGAACCTAGTTACATTTTCTTGAACGCTCCCTCTTAACTAGGGAGGTATTCATAATGGTACTTGGTCATTCTTAATCTGAAGAATTTCTCATAAGAAGAATTGGATTTGCAATCCATCTGTCATAGCATCATTTCAACTAGCATTGTTTCTATATAGAAAGGCCTTGACTAACATCTCCATCTCTTGCTTAGATCAGATCACAATGTCGGTGAGACCAATGACTGATAGAGACACATCATCATTGTCTCTCTTAGTTTCATACTCACTCGGGTGTTCTCCGAGTATTCCCTAGTAGGATTATTCTCACCTTGGGTTCCCAGCCCTCAAGAATATCGGTCCTCTTGCCCACTCTTGTCTTGGATGCCCTACCACATCCTCAAAGAGTTTCAGATGCCAAATGATTACACAATCCTCCATTCTTTCTTCCAAACTAAAGACAACAATGTCTTGTCTGACTCTCCCTCTTAATCAGGGACGAGTTCCAACTTTCTCTTTACTTAGAAACTTGCTCGAATTCCTTTGCTCATAGGAACTTCCCATAGCTCCCTCTTACATAGGGACTCTATCATCAGTACTTTATAGGGTCTTCTAGTTGACTGACGATCCACGATCTCGATGTCATCAATTTCTTCACGTGTAGGATTCAACCATCCATCACTTTCCTCCATCATGTCATTCCTTCTTTCCCGGAAAGTGTCCTCCTTGGATTTACATCTGGGGCTTCCTTCATAAGCTCATCTATCTCCACTTTTCTTTAACAGTGATTTCTCTATATCACATAGTTGTGACATCCTTCAGAACTCTCCTTTCCAAGATCTTGCACACATACCCAGAATTTTCCAAGAGGTCATACACTAAAAACAAATCACAAATTACCTCTTTGGTGATGGCCTTCTTTCAGTGACATATTTTTGTAGGCATCAATCATCCTGCATCTATGTTGACACATCTTCCAATGATATATGTTGTCAAGGGTCCTCATCTTTTTAGATTTCCATCAAGCCTACTCATCATTTTGGGAGGTTTCCTAGTCAAGTCTTCCTGATCCTTTGGATGTTGACTGTCTTCGTCATGGTTGCATGTCTCGTGATATCTTTCATCCTCATGTCTTTTGTTCCTAGGAACTCTCATAGTTCTTCAATGGTCATCAACTACCTCATACTACATTATGAGGACATATTATGTTGATTTCATCTAGTCTGACTTTCCACATCCTTTCAGAGGGAGAGATCTTTTTCTTCTTGATCATACTTGATCCATTTTATATGTAACCACAAGACATGGCATCACAATATCAAATACAAATACAACTATAATCATGCATACCTTATTTTTCTTTAATCATCTTCCAATAGCTTCTTTGATTGAACGATTCTTCAATCCCTTGATCTGCTTCATTCTTCATGTCTTTAAACCACTATCTCATGGGATCCAAGAGTTCGAATTTCTACTGAAACATTTGTTTCCTTTCTAGACTCGGAGGTCCTCCACTAAAATATCTACCAGAGATCCTTCATGATCTAGTATATCCCCATCTGGAAAATGTTTCCTTTGAACTTGATGAACTCTTCCTCTCCTGCCATGTACAACGAGATTCCCAAGAGCTATGTTCTTCATGTTTCATACGAGCTCTTACTTCCATGATGCCATGATGCATCTTCTTACTATGTTCATATCTGCAAGGACTTCTAATAGGATCCCTTTGAGAGGGACACCACCTCATTCATAATGGATATCTATTACTCCCTCTTTCCCTAATCCTTTCTTCAACTTTCTCCATCCTTCCGACGATATGAGCTTCTCTCCATAGTACTATTTTATCTTAAAAACATTTTACTTATCTACATTTATATGTGACCTGTTAGATTTCCTTTCTTTATCTGACATAGGGAACAAAGACTGCTGATTGAGGTAACTTTCTTTTTTATGGACATTTGTTACCTTTCTAATTAATGATGATCATCTATTCATCATTTTTCTAGATCTCTTAATTGAGACCTCTTGAAGATGTTCCTTCATTCCTTCTGTACTTTATTTCAGAGAGTATGTCCTCTAGTACTTCTTGAATTCTACCTATGTCTCCTTTATTATTTCATAGAACCCTAATAGTTCTTATGACTTCAAAGGATACCTTGATGTTTTGACTTCTCTATGGATAATGACAATCCTCCTTATTCTATGCAAGAACCTTTGGCGACCCATACAACATATAGATCTTCTTGCAATGAAGTCATGTCAAAAATAATTAATGAAAAAACATACTTACTTAAGATGTGAAGATAAAATCTTCACCTAGATCATGATGGAGTAGGTTTGTTGATGCTTCCTTTGGTTGATATCTATGATAGGTAGACTACCTTCCTTTCCTTCAAGCCATCTTCATTGATATATCAACAAACTGCTACTATAATTGGATAGAATCCATCATCGACTTGTGATTGCAAGTGTTTTGCAATTGATATCCAAAACCCTTTCTATTGTAAATTGCTTCCTAGGGTTTCAATAAGGTGTAGGCTTCAATTTTAATATCCTTTGGGCTGCCTTGATCTTGAGGCAATTAGATGATGATTACTTGAGACAAAGTATCTTGCTGATATAAATGGTAACCCTTGTTACTATTCTTGTACGTTGATCCTTTTGATCTAGGGTTTAGATCTTTCTTTCTTTGATGCTCTGCTTCAAAACTTGATCCCTGCATGTCTCTTTTCTTCCCTCTTCCTTGACTATTGAACCAATACCTCTAATACCATGTTGAAAAATATATGGCATACAAAATTAAGTGGATTATTCTTATATTGATAATAGTTTGTGAGGTATTTAAACAATTAATATTAGCATGATATTTCATTCATTATTAGTGTGAGAGTTTACTTCATCAAACTACTACAAAAGACAAAAGAGACAATAACACAAATATTTGGCTTTCTGCAAGGGCCAAAACCTCTCCCTCTTGGAGAGGAAAACCAACACAAAATTCTTCGTATAGAGATTCCAATTGACGAATACCAAAGCCATGACCCTTGACACATTTTGCCTCTCCAAGACCAAGACATCAATCCCTTATTCTGCCAATGTTGAGATCATCATCATCACTGCTACCCTTTGTTGCATCTTCACTTGTTGTTCCTTTCATTGAGGTCATCATTGATGTATATTCACATCAGTGACACTGAGATCATATTTGTGAGATCATCTTTTATACCAAAATTTGGAGAGTTATATCGAGATCAAGACTCATGATCCTATAACTATCATAAGGCTGTATATCACAGAGATTGAACATTAATATCATTACAGATCTGAATGTCAAGATGGTATATGAAAATGTATTATATATAGTGATGCTATGAATGTAGCCATACTTCACTGCTTTTCATTATGCCGAGACTGCTACAGGAATATCACCTAGATCGACTCCATTAATGATATGTCGAGACTGAATTTATGCTTGGAGAGAATGCCAAGGTTACTAGAGGTAGATCCAAACCCTTATCTGAGGCTACTTCTGATATTGAATGCCCTTCACTAAAATGCCGAGGTTATCATGATTATGCAGAGAATGTATACCGAGATAGTGACTAAGATAATATATATATATATATATAAATATATAGATAAATATAATATATATATTATAAGTAATATATATATCATTACATACTATTGTATATATATATATATAATATGAATATATTAGTATGCCTCAAGATTGTCATAGAAACTGTAGGATTATTGTTGCTACTATGGCTAGTTATTCTGTTAATATTGTGCCTCCGAAAGAGTAGAGATATATTTACGTTGAGACTATCTATCCATTTGAGGTTTCTTCTGCTCTTTCGAAATGAGATCTAGTTTGACTGCACCTTATACCCATTCGACGTGCAGTCAAGACCTTCACCAAAAATTCCTGCGGCTATGCTCCTTCTAGTATATGCCAAATTTCAGAGAGAGTTTTTGAGTTCTGCCCATCGCAATTGTGAACACCCTAGACGATTATTTATAGTGGTTGTGTCATATATTCAAGCCGACGTGAACCTCTGAACCGACATGAAATTGTGTTGAGTCGACATGCCATTTAAATATATATTTAATTTATTCATTAAAGCTGACAATGATGATCTCTATTTCCTTTTTCTTGCAGACTTCTTGATCATGCCAATGGAGGATTGTTCTTGGTCTTGGAGGGTTGATTTGACTTAAATACATTTTACATCGGCTCTTAAAGAGCTCCTTTACACATGACATGAATATTTGACATAATAATAAAATCCTAAAGACATCAAGAAGAATTCTTTTGACCTATGACACATCTTTCTCATGAAACCCATGTAGCAAGGGATACAAAAATAATGTATTCTCTTTTATTACATCATTTACAAAGATCATGCTATTATGAAGATAGAACCTAGTTATATTTTCTTCAACAGTCTGAACCATGGTGGACATTCTTGGTGTTCAAATAAAAGGCAATGTGATGGTTTGTAAGAAACTTTTGTTATCAGGGACAAATATAAAATAACCACCTTTGCCATCCTGTAGTCTGGCCAATCCATGTGGCTCAACAACAACAAGAAAAATATTGCCTAAAATATAGTCAATTGGAATATTTCCGACTACAAACTTCATTTTCATACAATATCTTGAAAAACAAAGAGTTGCACTGGAGACTTCATATTGAAAATCATGTGTACCTACCCTAGTGACTTGCCTATATGCAGGTGTCCAGTATTTGGTTGGGATCACTTTTTTGTTTAAAACATTTATGTATGCACACAAATCTATTAATGTTCTGAGAGTGAAGTTTTATCCTTGTATATTAACATTTAATAGTACATGGTGCTATTGATACTGAATGGTCATGATCTTCATATTGCCAAAACCTATGCCACTATTTTTTATATCTTCAAAAATCTCGATAGTAGGATTTTCTGCTAGTTCTTGCCAGTTTCCCTCTTCTATCTAAGAGATTTTTGCTTTCAGCTCAATTATTTCCTTTTTTAAACAATGAATCTCATGACTAACTTCTCCTAGAGTCAAAGACCTTGGTTTTGTATGATGTTGGTTTCTTTGAAAATATTTTGTGTTTTTCTCATAAGAAGAGTCAACAAACAATGCTTTAGAAATATTACCTTTTGAGGTATTACCAAGATCTCTGTGTCTGATTTGTAAAAAAGTTTCTAGAAGTTTTTCTTTCATTTCTCCTTCCGAAAGCATCTTGATGCCTGCCATAACTTTTTATTCATCATCATCAATAGTGCGTGCCATACACACTTTCTCTTTGGTTGGTGCCTTTTCTATTTATGTTTCTGAGCTAAAGTCTGAGTTTGTCTCAAAATGGCTACAGTTGCACTCATCAATTTTTGTGCAATTTCACTGTTGGACATTCCCTTGTTCTTCACTATGTTTAAACTCAGATAAACCCGCATCAAATGACTCTCATGAACTGCAACAATTTTTCTTCGTACTTCTTCCTTGAAGCGGATTCTAGGTCTTCTAAAGGAATATTCTTGTGTCTTTTTGCCTCTATTTTCTCTTGACACTCTTCCTCGAGGACATTTGTTTGAAGTATGTCTAGTCTGTCCACATAACCATCTGGTAATCACATTTTTTCTTTGAGACTTAAGATGGATATCTTTGGGCTCATAGTAGTGTGTTCTGGGCACTATTTTATATGATCCTTTCTTGTACCTATTTGACCTATGAGGATGACTTTTAGCCAACTTTTTATGACCTTTCTTATGGGATTTTCTGTGTTTTCTTCTTTGCACAATTGGATCATCAATAATCAATCCATATTTGCTGTAAATGGATTTGCTATCAGGTGGTCTGGACATATTTTATAAGGACTTATTGATTTTCATGTTGGTGCAAAGTCCTACCAAGGCTTTTGCTATCTTGTAATATATCTCTCCCAATGTATAGTTTTCAAAAGAAGTTTGGAACACTTCTTGTTGCTAGATGTATTAAAAAAAAATGGAGGGTAATGCTGCTAAATATACTTGTTTCCACAAGTCATTATGAATTTCTTTTACTTTGTAAATTCTTTGTGTCGAATCTCTATGGAAATATTCATATTGGGACATTTTCTTACATTTGAGATTCGTCATGATCATCTCATGTTTATTTGCAATTTCTATTGCTGCTCCACACCAATGTTATAGGATGAAGGAGGTTAATGCTCCAATCATATTATTTTGGGGGGCACCATTTTCATTGTGGATAACATCTCCAGCTTCATCCTTAACAAATTATGCTTCCAGTTTTGCAAGTAATTTAGGGGAAGATTCTACTTCCCACCGTCTTTGTATGGTACTGGTAAAGCATTGGATGAGAGTTTTGCAGGATTCAATTTCAGATTTTCCTCTCATACACATAAGCTTATATTCGGTGTACATCTGGTCAATCATTTGTCTGATTTGACCAGCACTCAAGCCATCAATATTCCATTATTTATAAGATCCGAAATGAAAGGTATGAGTTTCTGGCATCTTTCCCTTGCAATTGAGGTCAGGAGATGGATATATAATGAATTGCCTACGTTCATATATAGGTAAAAGATGTTGTCCCAAGGATCCTAGCTCTTCTTCTTTGGTCATGGTCCCTGTGAGAAGAGAATAAGATTCACTAAAAAAATCTTTGATGCCAGTGTGTTGCTTTGGTTTTTCTTGAGGAAATAGAAATGGAAACCTTTCTACAGGTTTTGTGCCATGTTGAATGGGTACATGGTGGCTAAACAATATGGAGGTAGGGATATCCTTGTCTTTGGGATATATTGCAAGTTGCTCAAATTTTTCAGATAGTTTACCCATAAGAGTCTGAGCAGATTCAAACTCATAATCTACCTTTCTCTCCATGCTTTCAAATTGTGTTGTTGATTCTCTGACAAAACCTTTTAATATAGAAACTGAAAAGTTGACATCATTCAAAGTTTTATTCACACTATTTACATCAACTGATAGTGAGTAAAAACATTCCTTTTGTTCAGAAGTTTTTACCATATTCATCTCTAGCTCTTTAATTGTTGTATTTGTCTAGTTTATTTGTTCATCGGCCTTCTCGATCCTTCCATCTATTCCTAGGGCTGAATCATCTTTTAATACTAAAGGAATGGCCTTGGATGAGTTGTTGGATTCTCCTAGCATGATCCCCTTGTATGGAGGGAATGTGGTATTTGTTTCTAACTTGCTTCCATCACAAGTTGTCCAAAAATGTTTTTGTGCAGATGGAGTTTCTGCATCTGCCATATGTACTTCTGGTTGTTCCTTTAATTTCTTCCAGACATAAAAAGAAATCCATGAGTTTGTTTCTTCCATATACGTTTTCCATTCGAGAGAAAGAGAATATTTTTCACCAACGGATGTGTTGAGACTAAATTCTTTGGATTTAGGATGTGTATAGAGATCCCAATTTAGCATGTTATTCATCTAGTCTCTATTAATCTTATGTTTGGGACACCCATCCATGAGGGAGAATAATTTGTACATTTCTGGGATTGATGGCTTTTTTGCAGTCTGGTGGAATAGGATTTTGAAATCTTGAAGATGGAATGAGAATGTCTAGTCTTTCAATATATCTGAAGCCATATTTTGGCATCCCAGGTGGTCTCATCTTGCTAAACATTTCAGTGAGATGGGGGTCTTCATTCTCCATAGTAGTTAATTAATGAATCATTAGGACAATGTCATGAGGAAATCGAATGTCAGAGCATTTTGGATTTGGAAATGAATTTGTAGTAACAGTAGAAGGGGCCTCTCCAATACTGGGATTATGATTTTTATGGAGAACAAGATCTGCGAGGGATTGTAAGAAAACTATGCTTTGGCAGATAAGACATTTTACTTCGAGAGTGGAAAAATGTAATAACTAAGTGGGTTCAAATAAATCAACATGTGAGAAGCTTATAGATGGAGTATTTACAGATGTGGAAGTAGATGGCTGACATGAAATATGATGGTGTTTTGTGGCTTCACAGACTTCTTGTATTCTTTTACAATCCAAAGTAGATCTTCTAGGGAAGGACAAAGTAGCTTTAGCTAGTCCTTCTTGTATTTGAGTAGTCGTGATACTTTGAACTTTGGGTGACTAAGGTAGATCTACTACCCAGTTTTCAGGAAAGATGAGATCTTCTTGTTTGATGGTTTGATGCTCAATTTTTTTATTGTGAGAATCAGTGATTACCAGGGTGTTGTATTTTGACTCTTGACTGGGTGTATGAAAAGTGGTTGGATATAATGTGTTGGTGTGCCTGAAACACCCTATAGTATGAACTGCAATGTTTGTCCTTTTTCTTTTCATATCAAAACGACTAATTTTGATTTGCTATTGGAGGATGTTCTTAATGTGTTCATCATACACATATACTAAGAAATTTGGGTGGCAATCAAACCATACAGGACCATTTGATAAAGGAGCCACGATACCACCAATTAATGAATCAGTATATCTGTTATGCGTGAGATCTCTGATAGTAGCCAACACATATATATTAAGCCCTCTGTGGGTTAAAGAATTTATGCCCACCTAGATACAACAAAGATGTAGATAAGAAGTACCATGTCTTCGAGCTTCTTCCTGAAGATTTTTAGGATCTAAAAGGGAAATGGTTTGAATGGATTAGGAATTTTCTTGGATTTGAGAGACACATTCTTTAACAATGACTCTAGATATAAATTTCAAATGAAACACAAATAAATCACCATAAAATTCTAATGGGCTTATGGAAGGGAGAGCCCATTGGGCTGATGACTGACTTTCTATTAAATCTATTTCTGCAGAGTTAATCATTGAAGATGATGCACTATGAAACAGATTTTCCATATCAAAATTATTTTCTTGTGTTTCTTCTTTCTGAAGTTCTCTAAATGAAACAGATCTTCTTCCTAGTTCCATGCTATCATTTGAGAGAGTTTAAAAGATAAATACCCATATGAACTAGACGAACCTGGCTCTGATACCAATATGTAGCAGGGGCTTCCTCGGAAGGAAAAAATGAAGCTTGATGTGCAATTTCTATGTATTCTGTGATGAATACACGAAATCGTACACGAACCTCTAGATCTTCACACAATAATTCTCTTCAATGACCTCTTTCCAACACGAGCAAAACATTCCTCGATCCTCGGTGAACCTCAGATGAACTTCTCCTCTCACAGAATATTTAAAATCACATAACAAAACATAAACTCATGCGGAACATTTTGTTAAGAAAAAATTCTCTCTTTTATTTATTTCAAAAGATGAATTGCAATGTTGGAAGATTTAGAGAAACTTCAACCAGAGATAGACTGCTTGGGCATTTACCAAACACTACACCTTAAATTAGGATGCACTCCAGAGGCTACCTGGCCCTTTGCAGACTCTATCTTTGAACTTTCTGAAACAAACACAGACTCAAACTTAATGAGTTCAATCACTTTAGGTTCTTACCAGGGTTGTTAGGCCCTGATACGCAGGCTTTTCAAACTCGAATCTAAAAGATAATTTCTTTGTGATGCAAGCAGATTGAACACAAACGTTCGCAGATGCAGAGCGGGAAGATTATCTCAGACTTCAAACAACAAGACTTTCACTCTCAGACTTTCCAACTCCGAATGTCCCAATGAGCCTTACTTCTCTCTTTCTATAGGATGAGAAGGGGACAAACATCAGACAATCGTATTGAGATTCCAAGACATGGATCAAATCACACCAAAATACAATCGTACTGATATTTCGAGATGTGGATCAAATCACACCAAAAGTCATAGAAGTGTTGTGAGTGTCGAAAAATCATAATTTTTACAAAGTAGAGATTATTCCAAATCCTACGGAAAATATATTTACAATGTGGAGATTTTTGTCGTAAAATCCCATGAAAATTGGTCACTATCAAATTCAGGTGACAAGACATTACTGTACATTGTGGATGTTTTTCAGGAGAACCCTACGAGAACCCTTAGAGTCTTTTAAGTTATGTTCCCAATGGATTTGTACCAGGGAATCAACCATTATTATGATGGTATGCTCCACTAGTCTCCCATGCTTTTGTATAAATTCTTCGGACAATCATTGGTTTCCCGAGGATAATTTGATGGTTCACTTTGGTTAAGACTAACCAATGATGATGCCCTCTCATGAAGTAGCATAATATGTGATCATCAGTAAAAAAAATTAGATCTCCAATAGCCTTACAGGGAAGGTGAAAACACTCCATGCATTTACACTCCATGCACTCCTAGCAATCAATTTGAAAGTCTCTTTCAAAGTATATTGGATCCATAGCAGTCTTATTTCTCCCATACCATCTCCACTATTCATATAACCAAGTTGGTTGCAATAGTAACTATGTAACGAAGACAGGTCCAATTTTTAATAATTTCTAATGTATTTCCGATCTTTCTTCTCTGCATAAGAGATCCCACCAGAGATCTTTATAGCCCTGAAAATTATAGACAGTGTGAGGGAATACAAGGCTTGGATCCTTTCGTGACCACATTATTCTTGCAGGATGTTCAGGATATCACGTTCTATTGATAGTATAATATTTATGAAATGTTTTGGTTATATTTCTTCCCTCATTCCATATCAGACTGATATCATGAAAACTCTCCCTTAATGCTTCGTCTGCAAGATCTGAATACATCATTGAATTCTTATACACCATATCATGTATCCAAGTGTTGGACTTAAGGTAAATCTTTCTTTCTGGTACAAGGTGTCATAAGTCCTAATGAGGATCTAGATTTTCATCCATAACTTTGTTGTTTCTTAATTGCCAAGTGGGTTTCCATTTTTCAGCATAGATTGACCATGAGGTGTTGTCTGGGATATTTCTATGTTCTTCTTCTTGTGTTTTAGGGTCCCATTTAGTGAAAATAACCATTAGATGATTTTCTTTTTTCAAATACTCCCGACTCAAAAAGTCTAGCACACAGATTCTTTCTCCCTTTATATGCTCGACATCAAAATCAAATTTTGCAAACAAAGCTTACCATCTGGCAAACATGGATTCTCCAAACTTTTTGATGTCTTTTGTTAACACTTTATTTAAAGTAGAAGCATCAATCCTGAGAAGAAAACTTTTATGTATGAGGTTGATGTCAAATTTGTCTATACAATTCCATGCAACTTTTACCTCTTTTTCAATTGTAGAATAGTTTTGTTCTGCTTGGTTCCATGTGCCTCAATCAAATTGTATAACTTGTCCTTCTCTTTTTTTAGTTTGCTTTAGAATACCTCCCTATCTAATGTTACTTGCGTCACTCTCTATAATTTTTGGCAAATCCTCATCAACAAGGTAGATAATATTCATGCACTACAATCTGGTCGACCATCTCGCCTATATTCAAAGCTCAAAACTAATAAACCATTTCAAAATATAGCCATAGAGATCATAAAACTTAATTATTATGGTTTCCAATTAATACTATATTTATAGTAGTTTTTATCTCTGGAACTTTAAATGGTATGAACATGAATGCTAATCTATGGGGAGGGAAAGCACCTAAACATTCAATAACGGTGGTAGAAATATGGATATTGAATTAAAAATAAATAAATAAATTGAAAGTATTGATATAAAGTATTTCACGTTATTAAATCTTTAAAGATTTATTTTGTTCTTATACCCACCACAAACTTATGCCCAAAAGAAGATTTATTTTGTTCCTATATCCACCACACACCCAATTAAACTCGCTTAATTACTTGTTTTAAAGCATAAAATATCGATTTTAATTTTCTGGTAGAATTTTTATATGTTTTTTCACACATGAACCTTCTTTAAGTTATCCAATCGTGGAAAAATTTTGTTCTAACTCCAATTTTCTATTAAAACATTATAATTTGTAAATATCCTTTGAAGTAAATGTAAAACCATGTTTTTAAATATGACTAGGAAGATGGGTAAATGGATGAACAAATCCCAAAGATGTCATCATGATATTTTTTTTAACAAACTTCAAAATAATATACTTACAAAAGTACATATAAGAAAGGTATTTTTAAAGCTTTTCAATAGGGGTTAGACAAAGTGCTAAACGCCTTCTTTTTTAATTTTTATGGTACATGTTTGTAAGAATCCACGTCCTATCATAATCATTCCTAATTATAATATCGGATGGAGAATTTTGAAAAACATAAGTTTATATATTATTATATATTTTCAATTTGATTTTTTTTGGGTGGAATGTGGTGTTAATATGTTAGGTAGTGTTGGAGATTTTTTGGAGAATGAAACTCAACTTTTTGTTGATCTTATATGCCAAATTGTAATGGTTCTTGTGTTGATTAAACAAGTGTGAAGTGGGTAGTGTAATGATCACAGGTTATTAGTCCTTGTGTTAAGCAAGACTATAGCGATCGACAAATTGTTAACTTAGCATTAATTTAATTGTTGACCAATGTTTTTAATAGCATTATCATGGTTTATCCAAAGTTTTACTGTGCTCATTGTTATCCAACTAAAATTTAAGCAAACTTTTTGGCTGAAAAAAAGGATCTCTTATTGCAGGCCTCACTTATTAGTCCCTGCCTTATTGTTTAATGTTTGTGCTTGGCTTATTTATCCAAAGTCATTGTTTAGTGTTGTGCCTAAATTATTTACCCAAAGTCATTGTTTAATGATGTGCATGCTTCCATCAATTCATCGATGCCACCACAATCGTGTGCTTTCGATGCCATGACAATCCTCTGCCTCTACGTGTTGGGCCTCCGCGTGTAGTGATGGACATGTGGCTTCTTCATAGTCCTCTGAGTGTAAACTTATTTTTTGGTTTTAATGGGATAGATGGGCAGGTACACAACCTACTGGTATATAGAAGCAGGTACATGAGGAGAAGGAGCATCTACCATGCCTATGCTAGTATCTCACGTGCCCATGTTGGTAGCTCACACCCATGTTGGTAGACAGAAGAAGGTACATGCTACCACACCCATTCTGGTAGATAGAAGCAAGTACATGAGAAGGAGGAGTTTCATCCACGCCCACACCCATGCTGGTAAACACAAGAAGGTATGTGACCTGTTGTAGACCTAAGCAGGTATAGGAGGGGGAGGAGCGTCGCTCACGCCCACGCCCACGTCCACGCCCAGAGGTCGTCCAAGGATCAGGTTTGTTTCAAAATATTCAAATACAGGAAAAAAAACTCTAAATTGTACTAGTATATATTTCTAGGTTCTACAAACTATTCAAAATGAGAAAGAAGTTGGAGTTGAAACGCATCCAAAACCCTAATAGTCAACGTGATTCCTTCTCCAAACGCAAGAGGAGACTGCTAAAGAAATCGGTGAAGCTTTTTGTTCTTCGTGATTCTGAAGTTTCCCTCGTCATTTTGTCCGAAACTGCCAAGATTTACCAATTTTCAAGCAACAAGTAGGTTTCCTTCTTCCATCCCTTGAAATCACACAAAGTATCTGTTAATATTTCTTATTTTTATGAATTTATGGAAACAATTTGACAATCACTAAATTTTTAAAAAAATAAGCATGTTTGGACGTCCATTTTTAACCAAAACTTAGAAAGAAGGTAGTGTATCCAGCCTCAAAATAGTCCTGGAAGAAATTAAAGAATTATTTGTATTTTGTTCAAAAGTGAAGTAATTACTCTAGGAACAAGGGTCACAAGATATTTGGTAACTTGAGGCTTTTCCAAGGACTTAAAGTTCAGCGTAACATTGATTACTTGAGGCAACCTACTTGAGGTAGCCTATTGATTGTTAAATAGATTATGAAATGCCTAAGAATGACATTCTCATGTCTCTCTTAGACTTGCAGGGTTGCTTCAGTTGGCTTTTTTAAGAGAAACGATGGTTTTTTGAAGAGAAACCAAGAATGCTGCTAGCTTTCTTTTATACACAGGTTGCCCTCTTTTTCATTCACATTTTATTTTCCTTTGGTCCCAGTGCCAACAATCTTTGATTTGATTCCTTGTTTCACAAAGCAAATAATTAATAATTGATACTATACTTGTACACCACACAACAATTCAATATACAAATTTTATAAGGAACACATTTCAGATACTTGAACTTAGCAACTATATATAGTCATGATGTAAGGAAAACTGGTGTGGTTGGTAGGGTTGTATTGGATTGTTAAAAAAAACTAGCTTATAAGATTCTTTTATTGTTCAGAAAAGAAAAATCTCAAGAGAAAAATGGGGTACTTACTATTGGACCATTTTAACTACTTCCCGTTGCCTCTTCAAGAAAAATAAGAAATCTGTAGTGAACCCTCATCTGATACTATAGATTAAGGCTTTGTCACTGAACATTTTGGAGTGAGGATTCAAAGGGAGACATTTTCCTCAAATAAAATTAGATAATGCAACCATTTTAGTGCCATTGTATACTTTGTTTTCTTGCATTCAGAACAACAGATTTCTATTTTCTCTCTCGGTCTTCATATTTTCTCTATGTTATGATTCATGATGTCCTAGATTGGCATATTGGAAACATGCTCATAGACATCTGGGCAACAACTGGGCAACAATGGAGGCATACAAAAGCAATTAATAAAACAT
>APFE030627445.1:0-14901 GCA_000404065.3 Pinus taeda
TTTTTATATAGGGTTACTCTTTGACTTTGAATTTGAAACTAATCCATGTATTTTAATATATATTCATATGTCCTTTCAACTTATATTTAAAATAGAATTAACTATTTATAGATTATTTGCTTTTTACCTTTACAATTAACTAATATTTATAAACTATTTGATAACTAGTTAATGTATTCATGTATTTACTTAATTTAAATTAAGGAATTAAATGTCCCTTTAACTTATAATTGATTTAAAATATAATTAACTTATTTCTATTACTTGAATTATTTTATGATTATAATCTATTAACTTGCTTACATTTATAATTATAAAATTATCCATTTAGGTTTATAAGGAAATTAATAACTAATTTTGCTTATTTGGTCAATTATGCCCTTCATAGTCTAGCTGGCCATTTCCTGGTCAAATCTAGTTGTTATTTTTTTAGCCGTTACTTGATCTGGAAATTTGGTCATGGGATATTCTGCCTCATCTATTTATATTGCATAACAAGTTCTGCTCATTCAACTTGTCCTAACGATGAACCACACTGGTTGGTTGCGTCGACTAAAATATCTCTATGTGATTTTTCGCCGAAAATTCTTCTCTAATTTAATCTAATAAAAAATTTCGTTCGATTTAATGAATAAAATATAAGAACATAACAATTTAAATAATTTTTCTGTTATACAAGTAAGTTGTTTAAATCTACCTTTGAGAAAACATATTTATTAAAAATCGCTCCGGATTCTATTAAATACTATAGTGTAATATAGTAATAGAACTAGTTCAAATACTAATGCAAAGATACACAATGACTTCAATGTTAAGTGAATAAGTGCAGGCGAAGAGAGTCAATGTTAAGTGAAAGATTATTGCAAGGGTGAGGACCCTTTTAGAGGACCAAATGGGCATCAATCGGTCCATTTGTTCTTCGATACCTACGCCTTCCATTATCCCATCGCAGTTTGGGACATCCACGAACATCAAGAGTCTCTAATGACCTCAAATGTTCCACACCTGTCAGGTCTTGTAACTCATAGTCGTTACAAAGATATAGCTTTCTGAGCATTGTGATCCGACGGCACACCCCAAAATCTAGATATTTAAGCTTTTTGAGCTGCCACAACTCTGGTATGCCCCTGAAATTCTCACATCTGGTCATAGGAAATACCTCCAAAGAAGTCAAACTATCCATGCCTGACACCTCTCGACAGTGCTGAACACGTCGATCTGTAAGGTTTGTAAGCTGCCCAACCCTTGTATTCTCTCCAGCTTCTCACATTTCTCAATAATTAGCCTCTGCAAAAATACCAGCACTTCAAGACCGAGGAGTTTCTTAACATTTACAGAACCGTTGATCTTGAGTTCAAGAAGTTTAAGCAGACCAGAAAGCCCTCCTATTTTCCTCAACCTATAACAGCCTCTCAAGTGCAATTGTTGAAGGTTAGGGAAAATACTCTCTTCAAAAGATACCTCCCTTATTTCCGTGTCTGACATCTTTAAGCGCTTGAGCCTAAACATGTAGTATTTGTAATTGGTGATGTTCAACATTTTCAACTCTCTTTCTCCTTCTAACGACAAGAATGCTTCTCTTTCTCGAACAAATGGAATCTAGTGCAATGGACAATCTGATACTACTAAATATTTTAGATTGTTCATCTCGACAAGACGTTGTGGTAAGTACTCTATCCCATTATCCTTTATATCCATATGTGTTAACTCAGTGACCAGACCAATGGACTCAAGCAACAATTTTAGTTGCAGTGAAGAAGAGAGTAATAATATGCTTTCGCAAAGATTGTTGGTGTGCGACTTGTGGAGGAAAATCAATCACCTGCATACAGGATGAAAGATCCAAGTATTCTAGTAGTCTAATATCTCCAAGTGTTTCATTGGAGATTATCAAAGCCTTGCAACCCTTCAATTATAGATGTCTAAGTTGACTTAAATTTCCAAATGTACCGGGAAGACTACGCAAAGAAGAAGAACCTTCCAAATCGATTATTTGGAGGTTTGTTAGCTCCTCGAAGGACTCGGGAAGCAACACCAATCTAGAGAACCCTTTGAGGACTAAGTATTTCAAGGCCAATATAAAACAAAATTCGTGAGGAAACTTGTCTGATGTGACTGCTTTGGAGTGATTCCATTGGAAAATATTTTCGAGTGAGCTCAGCTTCCCTATAGAGCTTGGCATCTCAGAAAGGGGAGAGAAGATATTTAACTCTCTCAGATTGAGGGGCAACGCCTGCAATGTTGATATAAGATTGTATCCTAAAAAATAAGAAATTAAATGATTAAATGAACAAATAATAAACGCGCACATATTTTCCTACCTGACATTGATGTGGCCGTAGTGTACTCAATTTTTTTCCCTCCACTTCTAGAGCTCTTAATTTGGTTAGTGAAATCCAATTTGGTAAGGAAGAGTGGGAACATTTATACGAGCGAAGCCATATAATATGTGGCGGTGGCACTCTATTAAAAATGTCGTCTAAATGATCTTCTTCAACTGAAACAAGTTGCAGTTTCTTTGTCACATACCCTTGTTAAATATGCCTAAGTAAAGATACAAAAGACATGAGATAATAATTTTTCCTTTTTACTTTATATGACTCAAGGACACACACTTTGTAATAATGGAATTTGAAAAAACCATTACTATATAACTGATTTCTTACTTACATACGTATGGTATAAACTATTTTTGTACCATAACAACAACTTACAGTCAATTAAATTCCTGAGCATACTGGCATTAAAGTCTATGTGTTTTTTATTTGAATCGACACTCGTTTCATAACCTAAATTATGCTCTAACCATAAGATGATGGTGTGCCCTTAGATATGGTGGGACTGGGGTTTTGGAACTTTCGGGATGCAACATAGATGTTAGCCATGAACTCGGTAAGAGTTCCTCATCCACGGCTCTCCTTAGAGCGTACCCATCGGACGGTGGATATGGAAACTCTTTTCCCTATGGTCCTCAACTGCAGCTTACCCTCGGAATTTTATGGTTTCCTGCAAGGGTTCTCAGCCCCAACCAAAAGCTTCAGGCTCTTCATTAAAGTAGGGCTTACACTCATTAAATCTCTCTGGCTTCAATACCTAACTACTACGACATTCTTAAGATTCTGCTCTCTTCTGCAGGATTGTCAGAATCTTTTCCAAGCTCACAATTAAGGAGGCGATTAATCTGCTAGTCAAACCCTAGGTACAGTGTTACACTTGGGCTCGATGTATTGCTTACTCATTGAATCTATTACATTCTCCTATTCTCATTGTGCGTTTTATTTCTTAGGTACTGTCACAGGGTTTCAACTCCCTTCTCTTTTGGAATGATTTGCTAGTGTTCAAGTCCGTGCTCTGCCATCTAGTATGTCGAGGTTTGCAGAGCTACAACCATGCTTGGATGCTAGGTAATGTGTACCATTCATGCTGTGATTACTCCTTGGTATTATGATTTAGAAGAGAGGAGTTAAGTACTCCATTTGGAATCCAATACTTCAGTTGAATTTGTGTTCTAGATTTGTAATAATATTAAGCTTAGTATTTCACTTCTATAGTGAATGGACTTTTGCCGCAATGGTAAAATGTTATATCAGCATTGTTGTTTCAGATTAAACTTCAAGAACAGTTCTATGTTTATTTTTGTCTAAGTTTATGTCCAGTTTGTTTCTATATGCCATCAGGCATATTTCTCGGTTTCTCTTGGTGCTATGACACGGTTTTCCCACAGGGCTACCCATTAATATTATACTTATGTGGCTATGTGTCCATGCCTTACTGAGGTTTAACCCTCGGGTTCATGAAATCCATTAACGAACTATTTCTGTTCAGAACAGGCCCTTCGAGTTTCTTGTACAATTGATTCTAGATTTTGAATATACAGTTAACTTTTATGATAATGCATTTCTTCCTGTCTATTATCAGTACTGAAGATTTGAAGAGTTTTTTTTATTGTGATAATCCTTCCTTTTGGTTAACAGTTATTTGATATCTTGCAATTCCATATTTTGATAGCATTAAAGGAATATTTGTTACCTGATATAGGTTATAAGAAGTAATTAAGAGTAGTTCTTGTTTTTCCTCTGTATTAGAACAATAAACTAAATCTCTACTCAGAACCTGTCTGTTCTTGTTACTCTGTTTACATTGTAGAAAGAAAGTTGTATAAACTATATGTTTTATAAGGATTTATTTCCATCAAAAGCAATTATTAATCTTAAGCTTTTAGTTTTCTTATTATCTTCCCCTGTGGGGCTAATTTCTAAGTTTGTTTTTTTTAAAGATAAATTTTTTGCATTCGTATTTTTGAAGGATAATAAATCTTTTACTTGAACAATACTTTAAATCCCTCAGCAAAATAGTAAACCTCTTTATTTATACAGTACATTACATCTTTCAACAAGACAGTAAAGCCTTCTTTTCATACAACACAAGAATATACTTATCTGAACATTTGCTAAATCCCTGCCGACTACTGATCCAAATTTAAACAGGAACACAACAAATTACAGTGATAACCATAAATATAGAGATGCAACAGAAATAATAATATCTCTCATTAATATCAAATAATGAAATATGCTTACAAACAGAATGGAAATGAGACTAGCTCAGGTGATAGTAGCTTATCTCTGAGAAGAGATGTGGTGGCTACATGCCTATGAACTGAGTTACAATGAGGCTCAAGGGCATTTTTATTATTGAAGAATAAGAGAAAACCCTAACCCAAGGAGTTGTAACACTAAGAGTTTATGGGCCCCGTTGGGGTTAGTTGGGCAACCAACTTCCCGGGGTTCTAGCTTGGTCATATTATCTCCAATTGACATGCATGATACCTCATTAGAAAGATCTCATTGAGGACTACAACAAAAAACATGATCTCAACTAGATCTCTCAAAGAAAGATTGCCAAAAAAACATCATTTAGGGCCTCAAAACGGCTCTGGAAGTTCAGGACCTGAAAAACTACCAAATATAGTAAACTGTACTCTAATTAAGGAAACTGAAAAATTAAAAGAAACAATGGTGGGGGCCCACGTGGAATAGGCCACCAATATCCACCTGGATCATTCTTCCCCTCTTAGGACATAATGGTCTCCATTGCATTAAGTTCCTCCATGAGATGGGGAAACTTCTGCTTAACTGGGTCCCTAGTGAGCCATTTTCGTTAGTGCAGGAGCTGGCTAGCTTTGGTAGCTTGATAGAGTTGGATCTTTTGCTAGCAAGTGTTCTTGATATTTGTGTCCATGGTCTGATCAATTGTAGCCTGTTCCATTCAATCTGGATTTAAATCTATTGGTGTGAGTTGTTCTTTAATGTTGGATGTGTCCAGTAATGGTGGAAAGTATGGCCGAATGCGATCCACATTGAACATTGGGAGATAGCCAAGGAATGGGGGAATGCTGAGCTCAAAATAATTATCTCCCATAGCCTTGGTGATGGTGTATGGCCCATATCAAAGCAACAAAATCTTGCGGTGGGGCCCAGTGAGGCACTCCTTCTATAGATGTAGCCAAAATTTGTCGCCCACCTGGAACTTGTGCGGCACCCGATGCTGATCATATTGTTACTTTTACTTAGCATTGGCTTTGTCCAATATGTCATGGACCTATTGGAAGATGTGTTGAATATGCTCAATGAAGTTATTTTCCTTGTTGGCTTTAGATTCGACATGAGCCGAATCTACCTGAATCATTGCAAATGGTATGACCACATCAATGGGACATAGTGGCCGGAATCCCAAGCCCACCTGAAAAGGGATGTGGCCAGTCGAGCTGTTGAGAGCTCGGTTGTAGTTGTGTTGGACATAGGGGAGGCTCTCATCCCATGTGCATGGATTCTTTGAGTTGTACATGCACATAATGTGTTCGATCATCTTGTTGACGACCTTTGTCTAGCCATTAGTTTGACGATGGAAAGTTGTGGACTTAGTGAGCTTGGTGTCCAACATCGAACCTGTTGTCCTGATCTAAGATAATAGACTGTGGGATCCCAAAGTGTACCCACACCTGTTCAAAGAAGAGTTTAGTAGTGGCTTCTGTTGTGATACTCTTCTTGCAGGCCGCCATAATGGCCATCTTCGAGAATCTGTCAATGACCACAAAAATACAGTCATCCCCATGCTTAGTAGAAGGAAGGCCTGACATGTAATCCATGGAGATGGATTCCCAAGGTCGACGAGGGGTAGCAAGTGGAGTATAGAGACCTTGCTTCTTGATGGTCAGCTTGGCAATGGCTTAGGCAGTGCAGGATCCGATGTACTTCCTGACATCATGTCGAAGATTTGGCCAATAGAAATACTTCTACATTACTGCCACCACTTTCTCGACCCTGAAATGCCCAGCAGCCTGACTATAGTGTTATTCCCAAATCATCTTCACATGCTCGCTTGAAGGAACACAAAGGTGTCCTAGGTGGCATAATAGAGCATCATGGAGGTGAAAATGTGGAACTTGCTGACCCTCCAAGAGCGTATGGTATGTGTGGCCAAATTCTAGGTCATTTTTGTAGAGAAGTGGCCAATCAGAATTGTCGTTCCCACAATAGTTGAGCACGGTGGTTAACGCCATGATAGGGGGTCGACTGAGGCAGTCTGCAACATTTTTTGTGCTGACCTTCTTGTACTTGATATTCAAATGGAATTTTTGCAGGTATGTGGACCACTTCTGATGGCGATCATTCTGCAACTTCCCTTACGTCTGTATGAACTATAGGGATCAGTGGTCTATGTGGATGACCATTTCATTCCCCAAAATGTAATGCTTCCATTGTCGACAGTCCTACACAATGGAATACATCTCTTTGTCATAATTGGGATACTTCTGAACTGTCTCTAAAAGTATCTCACTATGATATGCCACTGGATTCTCTTGTTGAGTAAGGAATGCCCCAATATCATAGTCATAGGCATCCATCCAGATCTAAAATAGTTGTTTTAAGTCCAATAATGTGAGCACCGGTGCAGAGCAGAGGCAATGTTTCAACTTTGCAAATTCCTTTTTTTGAGATTTAGACCAAAAGAATTTTTCTTTCACTCCTCTTGTTATCACTCAGAATTTCCTTTGAAGTTATTAGAAGAAGGAATAAAGCGAAGTAACCACAAAGCAATCTTTTAAGTATAGGTTCTAGCCAACCTACAACTTAGAGAGGGCTCTCTCTTTATGATTTAACTTTGTTTTTATGGGATTTTAGGCTAGTTATGAATGTTCAGTTAGGTTTTGGTTTTGAATTTGAGGTTGGGTGGTGGAATTCTTGGAACAGATGGATAGAGCAGGGTCTTCAAACCATTGGGCTATGGAGTCAACTAAAGGATAGCAGAACTGGACCAGATCATTAAAGGGAATGTCTACAAGGAAAGTTAGAAAAGCACAAGGCAAATATTTGAGGCCAAATTGGTGAAGAGGTTCTAACCAGGGTGAAAGGGCACTTAAGAATCCTTAGACGAGATCAGAATGAGGAACATGGGATGATCATGAACAAAGGGCAATTAAGAATCCTTTGCTATAGATTTTAGGACACTACCTAAACTAAGGAGCATTGAAGAATTCCTTAACTTAGATGTGTGAAGAAAACATTAACAAGGTATAACAGTCAAGACAGAGTGCATTCAAGCAATTTCTGAAATATCATTCCATGTTATAAAATTTAGAATTAAGAGATACATAAAATATTTATGGAAAACATAAGAAAACACAACATTTAAACAAGATATGATACTTATTTGTTATTTTCTTTGCACAGGAATCCTGTAAAATATCTAATCTTTATTCTTTGGTCCAGCAAGCCAATCTAGTCATTGATACAATAGAATTTTGAGTTGAGAGAAAAAGTCTATAAAAATGCCTTTGAATCCACACGACATACTTCGAAATGTGAAGTATTTATACAAAAAATAATTACAAAATATCTCATAACAATCTGAGATTTAATATAGGGAATCGAAATATCTTCAAGCATGAAGATAGAGATAGGTGGAAAATTGCATCATGTTGTCCCTTTTATTGTTGTAGTGCTGGCTGTTGCAGTTGAGTTGTAGCCCTTTAAGTTGGTTGATGGTTGTAGTGTTTCTACGCTGGAACCTTCTTTACTTTAATCTTTACTGATACTCTTTGACTCTGTTATTCTTTGACCTTGCTAATCTATCTTTTACCTGTTTCACCTGGCTGCCTTCAAATTTATTGTGCTACCTTTCTAAAAACTTTTTATAGTAAATTTGTTATTTTCTTCCATCATTCTGCCTCAGGTAATTTCACCTTTAACATTCTTATGTAAATTTCATCTACCTCAGTATACTTTGCAAAATTTGGCTTTGTGACGAATAGATGTCTTATTTCATGCTCTAAGAAGAACAAGTTCTCAAAAGTGTCATATAGTACATTCCATGTTGGCAAGGATTTGATACCTGAAGTGGTTGCTTGTTCCTTTTCTAATCTTCTTAACATGTCTCCATAATTCAGTTGGGTCATAAGTTTGTCATTGATGACCATTGGATTTGGAAGACCTTTCTCCCTCAAAATTTGAAACTTAGCCATGAATCTATCAATGGCTACCTGCATGTTTTGGAACTTTTCTTCCAAATTTAACATATGGCTTCTTTTAGATAGAACCTTCCTGATTTCCAAGATATCTTCTGTCCTATCTTCTATGTCAAGCTCATGGAGCTCATATCTATTTTTGTTGTTCAGGAACTGGATGAGTCAATTTGCATCCTCAGGCATATCACCCAACTCTTCCTTTACCTTTTTGATAGCTTCACTAGCTATATTCACTAGTTCTGTTCGCTCAAATATCACTTGAATTGATGGCCAAATATCATTGACAAAGTCAATGATATTGGCCCAAAGCAACTCTTTGGTCTGTCCTAGTGGTTTTTGCAGTGTCAAATCTTTCTCTAGGACTTTAGTCTTCTCACTCGTCCTTTGCACCTTCTGTGTCTCTTCTCTTTGCTGAATTTGGGCAAGCTTACAGTCAATTTCTAAGCTTGCCACTTTCTCCTTTAGCCTTTTGAGCTATGTTGCCTGGATTAACATTTCCTCCATGGTTTTTACTAGCTCTGTCATTTTCTCTTTTGGTGTACCTGTTGTTGTAGTAGTCTCAGTTGTAATTGGCAGTGTTGTGGCAGGTGGAGATGTAAGTGCCAATGATGATGCCAATGTGGAAGGAACTGTAGTAGAAACAGTGGGAATGGCAGCCTTAGAAGTGGTGGCCAGGTCACTTTGTTTGGACTGAATCAAGGTGTCCAACTCCTTCTCTGTCTGCTTTAGATGGTCATTTAGCTTTAGGACCAATTCCATGAGCTCTTCATGTCCATTTTGTGCCTACAGGACTTCTACTGTTTGTGGGTGATGCGACTGGGGAATCTTGAGCTGCTTCTTGAGTGCAATAATGTCATCATTCTTATTCTTTATTAATTGTTTAGTGGCCTTTACATCTTTGGGATCGTGTCCCAATTCTATGACTAAGTGCTCTAAGGACTTGATTCTAGTATCTTTTGACTGTGAGGAGGCCTTCTCCAATTGAAGCTATGTTGATATATTATTCAGGGATTTTTTTAATTGATGGGAAACAGTGGCTTTCCCTGTCAAGGTGGAGTAAATCATCTCCCATGTTTTCTTATGGAGCTCAATCTGGTCAATGGGATGAATATCCCTTGCTAGCAATTTGAAGTCTATCTTTTTGAAGTCTATTGCTATTCTTGGTTTCTAAGTAGTGGGCTTTATGAATGTCATTTGCATTTTTCCCTCCTTGACATCAAAGGTTGACATGAGCTAATTGATTTTTAGTTGCCATTTTCAGATATTGTGCATATGTTTGGGCCTTTAGCCTCTTATTCTTGGCTTTAATTTCTTTATATCTTTCTTTTATCTCTTGGTCTTTGTCTGCTGGCATCTTGAAGGAAGATACTTCTGTACTATGCTGTCTTGCTAATATTTGAGTTTGGGAGGTTGATGGTTCCTGCATGCTCCCTAATGGAGTGGTGGGTCTACTCTTGTCAACCTCAGTATTGGTGACCTCGGCTGTCTCCTCTGTATATTCCTATTCAGAGATAGGATTCACCCTTTGTCTTTTGGTATGGCTTGTCTCTACATAATCCTATGATGTTGCTCTTCTTGATGTGGTGGCATCTTCCCTATTTCTCTTCAGGCTTTTCTCTTCATTCAGAGGAGTCTGTAAGACTGGAGGAGTACTCATACTGGCCTCTGGTTTATCTGTCTATTTTGGTACCTCAGTTTGCTTTGGAACCTCTGATAGGTCTTGCACATCTGATTCTTCTTGCACCTGTGAATCTTCTTGTGCCTGTGAATATTCTTATGCCTGTGTATCTCCTGGCACCTGCAGGGAAGAACTTTCATCAATATATTTTTCCATGTCTATGAGTGCGTTTTCAACATCTACTTTGGTGCTGTCCTAGTACATTAAGTTCCCTTCTACTCATTCTGATTGGTTTGCAAAGGCTTCAATTTTAGGAATGGGGTGATGGATGAAAGGTCCTAGCTTGACCTTTTGTCTCTTTTTAGTAATAAACTCAAAGGGATCATATCTCCAGACAAAGCTTCTATGGAAGTTCATGCTTTGTAAAATCATATCAGCTTCATGGCCTACTTCCCTTGACTTACAAATAAAGGGACCTAATTGGTCTTTGATCTTGAATTTGGCCTTCTTCTTGGCATAAACAAAATTAGTTTCATCTGCACTGATCACCTGCTCGTAATTCTCCAAAGAAAATAACCTCATTGGGAGGTATTTGGGGAGCTTGTATGGAGGTAGCATACATCCATAGATCTTGATTTCAGTATGGTTTTGTTACAAGTACCAATCCTCTAATTTGGACTGTTTGGATAGTTGTAGGATCCTTTTTACGTTTGCACTTATTCTAGAAGGAGGGCTTCCTATGAACATGGTCACAATTGGATACACAAATAGGTCAATGAAGTCAGAATATGAGTATGGGGAGTGATATTTGTGTATCAATGGAGTCCAAAAGATTACTGATCTAGTGTTGCCTTTTGTATCTAGCTTTTGGAGAGTGAATGGGAACTTATTTCCTTGGAAGTATAAGAAAAGGTGGTGAAAAATAGAAGAGTATTTGATGACTCGCTAATTACTCATTCTAAGGAATTCCTCATGCATCCTATTGGCTATAAAATTGGTATAATCATAAATGACAGCAGGAGGCTCTCCTAGAGTGAGGATGGACATGAAATCCAGGATGATTTCATCTCTGTACTCACTAGTGGTGTAACCTAGGACACTAGATATCATTGTTACAATGTCTCGACCAAATGGGGAGAATATGGTAGGCACATATGGGGGAGGATCTGTTGGAATATGCTTTTCCTTTATGATAAAGGTTTGGAACATTTCTGCAAGTTTGGCAGTGGTAAGCTTGGGGAATTGTTCTAATAGGTCTCCAATTGACAGAGGGGTTAGGTTTTGTCCTGGTTGAAATTGTAGCATCTCATTAATAGATTCAACAGTGATGGTAAAAAGTATGGTCTGGTTAGGGGACATCACTACTCTTTGGCTGGGAATATAGTTTGTATGGAAATAATGGACAAATTCAAGGAAAATGTGGACTTTAGGGAATTGGTACTTGGGCAAATTGGATTCCCAAAGTCTAATTTTGTCAGCATGGTTCAAGTATAGGTCTTTGTACCGGTAGTATAGTTGGAGTGGGGATTCTGTGATAGAGGTGTCTTTTATTTGAAAGTCCTTATCAGCCAGTGGGAGGTGGTCTAGGTCTAGATGAGGAGTGGAAATTGGTCTAACATCCATGGAAATTAGCGTGGTCATTCTCAGTTCTTGTGGATTTGAGAATGGAGATGATTTGTAGGTTTCTAGGGCAATGGTAGTTCAGTACAGAGCTGGCTTGGATTGTTTGAGTTCCTTTCAATTTATTTTTTACTTTAATTTAAGAAACTGAGTAACTGGCTCAGAATTTAACAAGGTTTTCCAATGAATTTTGGATTAAATACCTGGAATGTGAGGAAAACGGGCTCTGAATAGGGCAACTGGAAACTACGAACAATCGAAGAGGTTATGCGTAGATTGGAAGGTGAACTGAGTACTCTGTTACATCTTTAGGGTGGCAATTGGACATTGGTTGGAAGTTTGACATTCGCAAGTGCGTGCATGGAAGTTTGCAGTCGAAAACAATGGTAAAACAAATGATTTGGGGCTTTTGGCTTTATGCGTGAAAGTCAACTTTTTGGTGGGTGTGGTGAACAGTGATAATTTTGGCATTTATCAGGCGGGTGGTAAGTGGTTTCCATCGCACCACTTTTGGGCGCTTAATGGTTTTGGAGGGAGGCTGCCCAATTCCATTTAGTGATTGACACGTAGCATCGGGGGACCGACAGAAAATAACTTTATCAGGTGGGTATTTTTCGGACTTCGGGTCTGGCCGATATGGATAATGGCCATCAGATGTGATGGGAGGAGATCGCGCAGTGATCGGGCGTGGGAGTTTCACTAAGGCTAGTGGGGGTGCCCGGTGAGTGATTAAGAGCGGCGGTTTTGAGTTAATGATTGATTTAAGGCAGGGTTAAGGCATTGGGGTCATTAGCGGCAGGATTACTTGGGTTTTAGGCTACCTTAATCACAGATCAATTAGTTAGTGGGTTTTTGGGCTTCGGGTAAGGTGTATAGTTTATATTTAAACTAGGGGTAGGGTTATTGAATATTTAGGAATTAAATAAATACGGGGAAAAGGTATTTTATTTTCGGGAATTAATAAATAAAATTAGTAATTAGTGAAATGAGCGGAGGGGCAGCACAATACCCTTAAGTAACTGCTTTTTTATGATTTTAATGCTTTTCACATGCTTAACATAAACTTAGGATAAGGTGCTTTGTGGGTCTTTTGGAAAAAAGGAGGTTTTTCATGGGGGTGATTACTTTCCTTAGGAAAATAGTGTTTAAAACTTGGGGAAAGGGGTTTTCTTAGGGAAATGAGGGGGAATGAAGGGGGGTGAATGTTTATGGGGGGGGATTTTAGTACTTAAGATCTACAAGTCATTGAGCTAAGGGTCTGGTCCCTTCAGAAGTTAGAGAAATGCTCTGAGCCCCTTTGACTTAAGATTTTGGGTACTTAAAACGTATTGTGGGAAATTAGTTAAGTAGAAGGTGAAATGAATGAAGGAAATTAATTAATTGACTTTGTAAACTTTATGCATGCTCAATTTCACACTTCCATTTGGAATTCTCATGATGAGGATGATTAATATGCTTTTAGTCTAATCAATCATCATAATTTCTACAACCTTTCTTCTACTTACCCATCTACTCATGCTACCATTTTTAGTTCACTTTATTAGGGCGCACTTAAGCTTGCAAACCCTTATCAAACATTTTTCTTTTCTTTACAATGGTAAACTATCTAAATCTAACTTTATTACATCCAAGGACTCAGATTAAATATTCAGTCTACCTAACCTAATTATTTTCCAAGTTTACACTATTTGGTTAGATTTTCATTCTGTATCTATAAACTTGAAATTGGGAACATGCAATAGCCAAGTTTAAATATTTTGACTATCATGGATTGTGGCAAATATTACAAGCTGCACAAAATCATTTATTTTGCTCAAAAGTAAAAAGTAGTGGCATTTTGACTTGCTCACTTTCATGGTCTTTTTCTTTTTTGGGGTTCATATTTTTTCATCTTTTTTTACCTTTTCTATTCTTTTAGGACATACCCTCTTTACATTGTTTAATTTTTAGAGTATGGAAAACAATTGCATAAGAAAAGGTATGTATATATTACATGGTTTAATCTCAGCCATTCAAAATTATGACTCCTAATGCTATAGGAACCTAACAGTGGCTCCACTTGGGGATGGCATTTATTGGTGAAATGTCAAGAACTTTGTAGATCAATATCCTTCTGAATTGCTATGAAATTAGCCTGCAACATCTTCCTTTATGCTTCTGCACTATTACTATTTATGATAGTAAAACTTTCTAAAGTATAGGGCACTGTCTCCAAGCTTCAACTTCAAAAATTACCATCCAATCAACTGTAGACATTTGAAGGTAAAGTACACATAAATAATGATTGAAATTAGTATCTAGGCTCAATATAGTGTTTGAGCATCCGACCATTTACTAGTCCACCTTCTGCTTCTGTGCCATCCATTTCTCTAAGGAAGTAAGCATTATTACCTCTGAAAGCATATATGACATATGGGCCTTTCCAAAGAAAATCAAATTTTCCATGTTTACCTTTATCTTCCGTTCTTGAGTCCCATCTTAAAACTTTGTCCCCTAGGTAAAAATCTTTAGCCTTAGTCCTTCTGTCAAAAATGTTCTTGATCCTTTCTTGTACAATCTGAGATCTATTATACACTTCTTCTCTGGTTTGCTGCAAATGAATTGTCTGGTTGATTCTTCTTTGGATGTCATTTGGTTCAACCTACAATCCATTTGTGTTGGGCAGAGGAGGGTGGATGGATTTCACCAATGAATTCTAAACCCCATTGTTGAAAAGGTGCTTCAGCAGAGATTGGTTTTAGGGGTAGTGTCACGTGGAATCAGTCGATCTTGCGGACAAGACAGACCTTCCTAGAATCTAATGAAGACCTAATGACAAACAAACCAACCAAGTACTATCTTTCTCTAAATGCGCTTTATAAATAATGGTAAACAAATGTGTTTAAGGGCCTACCTCATGTCCAACACAAGTTCGGAGATGCCTTCGCTTCTTTAATCCAAGTGAGTTCCTTTATCGCAAACCTGCAAGAACAAACAAGGAAAACAATTAAATAGCACCTGAATATCCCATATTGTAAAACATATTTAACATGAAAGTCAAGGAGTCCATGAAACAAATAGCATAAGATACTTGTTTAGAAAAATGAGCTTGATTGTATTAATTCAAAAGAAAAGAACCTTACAACCTTTGCCTTGA
>APFE030627448.1:0-48096 GCA_000404065.3 Pinus taeda
TAACGAGCTTGAACTATGTGCTAAAACTGCTCGTGGAGGGTTTATTTTTTAACGAGCTTGAACTCTGTGACAACATTGCTCGTGATGATGGTCATTGAGTTTTTTATTTACCCTTAGCATTTCGTTCTTTCAAATATTGTACTACCTGTTCATTTGCTTCATCAAACCGATTAGAAACGAAAACATATGCTTGATAAATGAGTTGAAAACACTAATATTTACTTGAATTACGTGCATTATAAATTAAAAGTGACTTTTACCTATCATTTGACCATTTCATTTGAATTTGGTTTGTTGGAGCTCTTGGAGGTGCTTTTGCCCCCTGATTTTCACCAACGGATTCCGAGAGATTCTGTGGACGATTATCGATGCTGTTCAGACCAGGTAAGAGCTAAACTTGTGCTCTTTCATTACATGCCTTTCATTTTGGATTTTGAGCTTGTTTCGTTGTCCTGCTAAGCCCGTGGGGTTTGAAGAACTCTCCTTGGGACCATCGCACCCTTCCTTAGTCGAAAGGTGCGATGCATATTGATCTTTCCACTGACTAGTCAGTATGCATCGCTCCTAGTATACTTGCTGGGGTGTGATGGATGCAGGGAGGAAAGTTTTTGCACAGTTTCCTCATGAATCTTTGCTTGTTCTTTTACCAAATGAAGATCCTGACTCTTCCCTTGTTTGTTTTTCAGAGATTCATCGAAGCAAAATGGTTGTTACATGGCGATTAAGCGAGCATGAATAAGAGGACTCTGTTGCTTTACATGATCCGGGCACAGTAGCTGCATTACGGAACTGTGGCCTGCTGAAGTTTTTCCGTATCTCTAGCATGAGGCAACAAATTAGTTTGTTGCAATATTTCCTCAATGCCTCGGATCCTATCAACCAGGTATTCCAAATTAGGGGCAAATCGATCCCCTTGACAGTGGTGGACATCTATTTTCTGACCGGTTTATCGAGGCATGGTGCCCCTCTCTCATTATCAGGCTCCGCCCGTGGGGGTGAGTCCGTGAGGGAGTACATTCACCGGCATTGCAAAGAGGGATCTCAGCCGAGTATGGACGGCAAGATCAATATTCAAGATGTCACTGACTGGCCCTTGTGGACCATTCTTTTCACTTTTGCTAGACTCGCTGGTAGTTCTGCTCTTCATATAGCCAACAGATCTTACATGCAGTATGATTTGGAATGCCTTGAACCGAAGGTGTTCAATTGGTGTGATGCAGTACTTTCTATGATGAAAGAACAATTGACCAAGGTGAAAAACGACAGATCCAAGAACTTTGGTTATGGTTCTATTTTGACCGCTTTTGCATAGAGAGAATCCCACTGATGCAGCTGTAGTACATTTCACTTGGCCTACCTCCACCGACTAAACCACGAATGCAGAGATGGGTCAATATCATGTCTCGGCATGCTGGTCAACCCCTGATTTCTTTTTCTAAGACCTTCTTTGAGTGGTTTGACCGTCAGGAGATGTTATGCTCTTAACCTACAAAATGATACCCAAATACAAAATATGCAAAGAAAAGATACCCAGAACACAGAATAGCAATGATTTTATTATTTAGAGAGTAATGTTCACTTGCCTCTTCGAGGGGGAAACCTCCAATAGAGCAGAGCTCGATTACAAAATAAGACACGATGCTCCTCGCAGGGAGTCTCTATCCCTTATATATGACTCATACATGCAATACCACGGGCCAATACCGTGGGTTTTATTAATACCATCTATCTAATACTACAGCCCATTTGCAACTAACTCTGGTTCCGTTATTAATTGCGGATTAACCACTTACAATTATTAATATGGGCTTTATTGACTCTTGACTATAACGTGATCCCATTACATAAATAAGAGGGTTTGGGTGGGACCCTAATATGCCCTCTCCCTTAAGACTAGCCTTGTCCTCAAGGCTGAAGTTGCGGAAACTGCTGAAGAATAGTGGCTGGTTCCCAAGTTGCATCTTCCAGAGAGGTTTCTTTCCATTTGAAGAGGACTTCCTTAATCATGTGGCTGCACAGTTGCTTGTCTCGTGTGTCTAGGACCTATTCGGGTTGAAGCTAGATGGACCCTTCTTCGTCCAATTCAGGTAGACTGGTTTGAATTCTGCAATTGTTCCCAATCACTTTCTTGAGGCATGAGACATGGAAAACTGGATGGATTTTTGCAGTAGGTGACAAGGCCAACTTGTAGGCCACTTCTCCAATGCGTTGAAGTACTTAATATGGTCCGTAGAATTTGGGAGAGAGTTTCTGACACCTCTTGTCTTTGAGTGATGTTTTCTTATAAGGTTGGAGCCATAAAAAGACTTGATCCCCTTCTTGAAATTGGTGCTCTGAGCGATGCTGGTCTACCTGTTGCTTCATGCAGTTCTGAGCTTGATGAGGATTCTCTCGAAGATGAGCGAGCATGGTTGCGCGATGTTGTAGGAGTTGATCCACTGCTTGTACTTTTGAGCATCCCTTGAGATACAAAGTAGGTGAAGGCGGGAGTTGACCATATACTGCTTCATAGGGATTCATTTTGGTGGTGGCATGATAGTTGGTGTTATACCACCATTCAGCCAGAGGTAGCCACTGTACCCAAAGGTGTTGCTTTTCTGAAGTGAAAAACCTAAGATAGGTTTCCATACATTTCTTGACGGCTTCGATTTGACCATCTGTTTGCGGATGATAGGAAGTACTGAGTTTTAGTTGAGTGCCTTGTATTCTGAAGAGTTCCCGCCAAAAATTACTAGTGAAGATCAGGTCGCGGTCGGACACAATAGAAGTGGGCATGCCATGCAATTTGAAGATCTGATCCATGAAAGATTGAGCAACCAAAGTTGGTGTAAACGGGTGGGGCAGGGCGCAAAAATGAGCATACTTCAACAGTCGGTCCACAACCACCATGATGATTGACTTGTTCCCTGACTTTGGAAGACCTGTAATGAAATCCATAGAAACCTCCGTCCAAATTGATTCCGGAATGGGCAATGGCGGTAATGTGCCTAGTGTGTTGATGGTTTCCCCTTTGTGGCATTGACAGACATCGTATTCTACTACGAAAGTAAGGATGTCCTTTTTCATGCCTGTCCAAAAAAATGATCTTCTGGTGCGAGCATACGTCTTCTGAAATCCCGAATGTCTTGCAATGGGAGATGAGTGCAATTCTGCCAAAATGCGACTTTTGAGGGTGGATGTTGGTGATATTACGACTATGTCCTTGTAGCGAAGAATATCATCCTACCACGAGTAGCCCTTGGTGGAATTTGGATCTACCTGCAATTGAGAAATGGGTTGGGAGAGCCCAGGGTGTGAAAACCATTCCCAGCAAGCCTCTTCAATCCATTCTAGAATGGGGAGGGAAATTGCTAGCATAGTACTTTCCCCCTCAAATTGGCGAGATAATGCATTTGCTACACTATTGTCTTTCCCTTTCTTGTAAATGATCTCATAATAATATCCCAGCATTTTGGCTAGCCATTTATTTTGTTGTGGGGAGGATAGGCATTGCTCCAAAAAATATTTAAGACTGTGATGATCTGTGCGAATTTGGAAACATCGCCCCAATAAGTAAGGTTGCCAGGTCTCGATTGCATGTAGGATGCCCATCATTTCCTTCTCATAGGTAGATTGGCCCAGATTTCTCCCACTGAGTAGTTGGCTTGTGAAGGCCAACGGTCATCCTTCCTGCATTAAGATCGCCCCAATACCTGTACCCGAAGAATCACATTCAATGACAAAAGATTTGGTGAAGTCAGGTAGTGCTAAAACTGGAGTGGAACACATGGCATGTTTTAGAGCTGTAAAGGCCTATTGTGCTTCCTCATTCCAGAAGAATGAACTTTTCTTTAGGATTTGGGTGAGGGGCTTCACTATGTGATCATAGTTGCGGAAAAATTTTCGATAATAGCCTATGAGACGCAAAAATCCTCACAAGCTCTTCAAGGTCTTAAGTTGAGGCCATTCCTGCATTTTGCCTGGATCTTTTTGGGGTCCACCTTGACACCTTCATGCCCCACAATGTGGCCCAAATACTCTACTTCTGCCATGCCAAACGAGCACTTGGACATCTTGAAAAATAATTTATGCTTGCAGAGCAGTTGCAAGAGTAGATCTACATGCTGAAGATGTGTGGCCCAAGTGAAACTATAGATGAGGATGTCATCGAAGAAGACAAGGACAAATTTCCTAAGATATGGTTTGAGAATGTGGTTCATAAGGCTCTGAAAGTAGAGGGGGCATACAAAGACCAAATGGCATGACCAGAATTCATAATGCCTTCATGAGTTCTGAAAGCAGTCTTGGGGATGTCGACTTCCTTCATGCGAATTTGGTGGTAGTCTGAGCGAAGATCCAGCTTAGTGAAGAATTGAGCCCCATTGAGTTCATCTGGCAAATCATCAACCACCGGGATGGGAAATTTATCTTTGATTGTCAACTTATTGAGGGCCCTGAAGTCGAGACACATCCGCCACTCCCCATCTTTCTTGAGCACCATGACCACTGGGGATGAATAAGGACTAATGCTGGGACGAATGACGCCTGCTTCCAAAAGTTCCTTGATGATTTTTTCTATTTCATTCTTTTGGGTGAACGGTTATCTGTATGGGCTCACATTTGGGGGTTGGACCCCTGGAACCAAGGTGATGTTATGATCATGTTCCCCTTGCGAGCGTGGAAGCTCATGAGGCTTGTCAAAGACAGACATATGGTTATTTAAAATCTATTGCATCTCAGGATGAATTGGCAAAGGCTTGGTTTCGACTGCCTGGATGGCATTAAATTGAGCTACAACTCCATGATTGCCCTTTTTAACAAATTTTCCATCCTATGCGAGCTGATGATAGAGGGGGCTCCTGCCTGGAGTCCACGAAGGGTATGTGTGTAGTTGTTCTGCTTAAAACTCATATATAACTCCTGGAAATCCATTGTGATTAGCCCAAGAGTGCGGAGCCATTCAGCGTCGAGGATAATGTTGCAACCCCCCATGTGTATGGAAAACATGTGGGTTTTCAGCTAATAATCCCCCATTTGAAGTTTGACATTTTCACAGCGGCCTTCACATTTCATTGTGCCTCCATCCGCAATTTGAACTTGGAATTTAGAAACTGCTCGTACAAAACAATGCACTGCTTCTGCGACTTTTTGATGGATGAAATTATGTGTACTTCCACTATCAATCAAGACTACTACTGGGCGATGTTTAATAAAACCTCTGATTTTGAGAGTTTGCGGGGAAGAAATCCCTGCCAAAGCATGCAACGAAATAACTGGTTCGTCAGAGACATTGTCCTATTGGTTGTCTTCTTCTAGCGGCTCATGTTCCTCCAGTGGTGGATCTTCCTCTGTTGAGTTGTAGTCAGTGGCATCAATTTGAAAAAATTTGGGCTCCTTGCATTTATGACCTGGGGAGTATTTTTCGTCACAGTAGTAACATAGGCCTTGCTTTCTTCTTTCGGCCATTTCCGTAGGTGACACCTTTTGGAACTTAAGTGTTTGAGTCGTGTTGTGAGCCTGTGGGGGGCGACCTTCAGCGGAGAAATTTGAACGACTGTATTGGGCTACTAATGCACGTTCCATGTTACGAGCTACCTTGCAAGCCTTCGTCCATGTGGGAGGGTGGTGCAGTAGGACTTGGGCTTTGATAGGTTCTTTAAGACCGTTGATTAAACATTCCGTGTAGAACACGGAAGGCTAAGGCTTCAAAAGCTGTAATATATTCATCCACTGTACCAGTCTATCGGAGCTTAGTAAGACGACCCAAAAAAGAGGATTCCTGGTCAAAGCGGTCTTGAAGAGCTTTTGTAAATTGGGTCCAAGTCCTAAAAGGTCCATTGCAACGTTGATGCCATTCCCACCATTGCCACCTTTCATTGTCCAAGTACATGCTCCCCAACATAAGCTGAGTCGCATCATCTAAGATGCGATTCAGTTTGAAATACTGCTCCATTTGTGCTATCCATGCCAACAGGTGAGAACCATCAAATTTATGCATATCCAACTTGGGAGGTCGCTGACTAGGTTGTTGGTGGGTGTGCCAAACGTGAGGAGAGTGGCTAGACTCACCCTCATGGTATCCATTGCCATTATACGCCTCCTCGTGGGCTTGCTCCTTATCCTTCGGGATTATTTTCTCGATCTGGCTACATAGTCCGTTAAGCTGATTGGGGAGGGATTGCATGGATTCTTCAAGTTTGTCCATCCTTTCATTGGCCATCGCTTGAGCTCTAGTTTCTACCATACACCAACCTGATGAAAAATTGGGACTGCCAAAAAACAATTTTCACTAATAATTGAATGGTACCACCATGCTCAGCTCGTCGTCCTGATTCTGATGGGCTAGATCACCAATAAGTGCCCCGGAAGATCTCAGACTTTTTTTTTTTTTTTGAAAACTCCTAACAGAGTTTTACTCCTTCTTGATCAATACTGTAGCCGCCAAATCCTCAAAATGTCAATGCGGCCAAAAGTCCTGCGAAAATTTTACCCCAGTATAGGAACCCTTCTCAACAACTTTGATCTGGTGGCGGATCGGATAGCTCTGGGTGGCGGAACAGACTGCTGCTGCGGATCTGCTGGATCTAATAGATCAGAATGACTGATTTGCAAACTAGAGACTGCGGGACTGATGTCTGCTGCTGCTGCACCCCTTTGCACAAGCGGATCTAGAATAGATGATGTGCAATCCCCCGATAGAAAAGGAAACTATGGTCTTGAGGAGTGTCAGGGGCTACAGATTGCAATATACATAAGGGTCTGGCAGTAGTACTCAGCCCAATGTTTCAGGGCTCTAACTAAGGAGGATCGACCGTACCCTTAGCCGTACAACCCGACTACTCTATCGTACGGGCAAGTAATCTCTCCGAGTGTTGTTCTTGGTGTATTGTAGCAACAAGACGGCCAACGGTTTATCTATGGCGAGGTTTCCAGGGAGCCTAGGGGGCTTCCGATATACCCAAAGGGTACGTAGAAGACACTCTATGCGCAGTTCTGTCTAATGCGCTACTACTCAAAGGGGTACCCACAGGGGTTACAAAGGAGTCCAACAGACGTGACCACCTCTTGTATTTCCTGCATGCATGCCTCGCCAAATCCGCAGGTTTATGCGCTTAACAATAGATCCCATGGTTTAAAGACGCTGGAACACATCTCTAGCCAAAAAAAAAAAAAAATTGCTAAGAATTGGAGATCCCACCGGCCCTGGAAAGTGCTCTGATACCACTTGTTATGCTCTTAACCTACAAAATGATACCCAAATACAGAATATGCAAAGAAAAGATATCCAGAACACACAATAGCAATGATTTTATTATTCAGAGAGTAATGTTCACTTGCCTCTTCGAGGGGGCAACGTCCAATAGAGCAGAGCTCGATTACAAAATAAGACACGATGCTCCTCGCAGGGAGTCTCTATCCCTTATATATGACTCATACATGCAATACCACGGGCAAATACAGTGGGTTTTATTAATACCATCTATCTAATACTACGACCCATTTGCAACTAACTGTGGTTCCGTTATTAATTGCGGATTAACCACTTACAATTATTAGTATGGGCTTTATTGACTCTTGACTATGACGTGATCCCATTACATAAATAAGGGGGTTAGGGTGGGACCCTAATAGGAGATGGTTTATGCCAGGTTCCCCTATGCTGGTATGGATTTCTGAGGTGATCCGGATTTGGTGCTACTGGTTGGTGAGTAGTGCGGTGCCATGGGTAATTCTCTGACCATATCACTATTCATTGTTCTTTATAATGTTCTTATATTCTTATGACCAAGACTAATCAAAACTCATTTTCTCATGCACATGTTGGACCAGTTCGATCGGCAGTACGCCGCAGAGACCCAGCGACCACTCCAGCAGGAGAGGTTGTTGGGAGGGCCATCCTTCGCGACCTTAATGTGGTCAAGACTCTTTCAGCACTACAGGACCAAATCGAGGGCCTTACCCTTGGTATTCCAGATGTGAGGACCGATGAGCTGCCTCTATGGTTGCAGCGACATACTACTGGAGTGCTGAGTCGATGGACTAGGCTCTTACACATGATTGCACAGGCGGTGACTTGTTATCACCAGCATCACTAGACTAGGGTGCCCCCTAGCATTTTGAGTTTTTGGGTCATTTGACCAATTTTTTCTTGGTTACAGAACATTATGTACAAAATATAAACAGCTATGAAATATATTTTTATTTTCAGAGCTTTATTTTGGTTAAGTTACATAATCTTGCTGCATATATTGATGTGATGCTTCTTTTTATAAATGTCGCAAATGTCTATATAACACATAATTTTCCAATGAGTCTATTAATGTGTTTAAACTTCTGGAAATATGTTGATATTGGATGAAATCGAACTGTCTTTCCAAAATTTTGACCCTTTGGAACATGCGATAGATAGCTGGATTTCTTACAGATAGATGCCGGTGAGTTGTAAAATGACGAGTTGTGAGTCTACCCTGACGACAAGGCGGCATATGCCATGTGTGATGGCATCAGAAAGGAGTTCTATCAATGCGCTGTACTCAGCGATATTTTTCGTAGACCGACTAATACACACTCCTTTGAAACTTACTAACTCGCCGCTGGGATTGAAAATGGCCCATGCCGCAGAAGACAAGTTCCGCGAAATACGACTTGCTCTATCGGCATATCCAACGAACGATTCCAGTAGGTTAGACATCTGCAATGAATGCAAAAAGTGGATTACTTAACCAAATTAAATGCTCTTGGCGAAAACAAAAATGTAACAAAAGCACGAGGATTACTATGTGAAATTAAGCATAGTAACGCTTGAGGTACAATCCATTGCGAGGTTGCTCCAGTGGAATCCCATCATAGTCCATCAACTCATAGGCTCCTTTTGCTAATACTCATTTAACAATATAGGGACCCATCCATAATGATTTGAATTTCTCTGCTCCCAACTTATTGGATTCCTAGTCGTAAAGTAAGACCAGGTCACCTTCTAAGAAGACGCGAGGTTTGACATTCTTGTCGAACTATGCTTTGACTCGCTTATTATGAGCTTCATTAGCTGAAGTTGCATCATGATGGGTTTCATCCAAATGCATTAGTTCCAAGAAACGAGCCTCTTCTTCTGAGGTTCCAGGAAGAAGGTTGACTGCGAGTTTGAGGGACAAGATTTCACATTGAACCGGTAAGATTGCTTCCAGACCGTACACCAATTGAAAAGGTGTGAATCCGGTTGCATTTCTTACCGATGTCCGGTATGCCCACAAGGCTGAGTCCAGGATTAGGTGCCAATCCCATTTGTGGACTCTGATCATCCTTTGCAGCATGCGCTTTAGGACTTTGTTGATTGCTTCAACTTGTCTGTTAGCTTGCAGATAGTACGGAGTAGAGCTGTCGTGGGACAGTCCTAATTTGGAAGCCAACTCAACCATCATGTGATTGTGAAAATGCGATCCATGATTTGTGACTATGGCCTACGGAACACCGAATCTGGAATGTTGTTGTTGTTTAATGTAGGCATCGCCTCGACCCATTTGGTAAAATAGTCTACCGCGACTATTATGTACCCATGCCCCCCGGCTGAGGTGGGGTTACATGTCATGAAATCTATGCCCCATTTGGCGAATGGCCCAACAACTACTACTGGTTGTAGCGGTGCGGGTGGTCTTCTGGTTTTGCTATCGAAAATTTGGCAAGCATGACAACTTCTAACTACAGTTATGCAATCTTTGAACATTGTTGGCCAAAAGTATCCTGCTCGTAAAAATTTTTGCACTATAGCATAACCGGATTGATTCCCCCCACACGCGCTTGAATGGCAGTCATTCAGGACTTTCTCAGCCTCCTCCAGGGTGAGGCACCTCCACAGAGCTGTATCGATACCACGACGGCAAAGAATATCACTGACAATCGTGTAGTCTTTTGCTTGGTATCGAATATGTCATTGTTCGAAGCGTGAGGTATTAGACCTATATGTTTGTGTCTAGAGATAAATGATTATATCTCTATACCATAGATCGCTTGACGATTTCATAAACAAATTTTCATCCATGATTGCTTCTTCGGATGTTGCATCATTGGACGATGATGGGAGATCACATAGTAACTCCGCAAATACCAGGGCTTTCTTTGATTTGGATTTTTTGAATTCCAAATCAAACTCTTGTAGAATTGCTATCCATTTTGAATATTTGCCCCCCAGCAACTGTCGTGACAATATATAGGTCATGGGGCTGCAATCTGATAAAATGGTAGTTTTCCTGAAGAGGACGTAGTGTCGAAATCTCTGTATCGCTTGAACAGCCGCGAGAGCGAGCTTTTCAACATAGGAGTATTTCATTTCCATATCATTTAAGTTTCAACTTAAATAATATATAGGATGTTCAATTCCATTGTGTTCTTGAACTAAAACCATTGCTATGGTCATATCTACTGCAGCCAGATACAAGTTAAAGTATTTTTGATAATCTGGGGCATACATTAATGACGCTTGTATTAGAGATTTATTTAAAGCATCAAAGGAGGCTTGTGCGACCTGGTCCCAAATGAAGGGTACTTCCTTTTTCAAAAGATGAGTATAACCTTTAGCTAGTTCGGCGTAATTTGGAATGAACCTCCTGAGGAAATTTGCTTTCCCTTGGAGTTTTTGAATCTGAAGCAAGTTTGAAGGTGCAGGCAAATCAATGATTTCCTGAATCTTGCAAGGTTCGAGACGAATCCCATCCTTTGAGACGACGAAGCCAAGTAAACGACCATAACTGACACAAAACACACATTTGTGTGGATTGAGTCGTATCTTGTAGTGTCGGCAACGTAGAAATATTACTCTCAAATGGCGTGGATGATCGGTTTGCTTTCGCAAATGAGCTGGGAGATCATTGAGGTAAGGTTGAATGATGTTTTTGATGTCATGGAAAGCATAGTTCATTGCTCTATGAAAAGTTGCCCCTGCATTCTTCAAACCAAAGGGTAGTTTGCGATATGCGAATGTGCCCCACGAACAAATGAATGCAGTCTTTGACTGGTCCTGTGGGCGGATATTTATTTTATTATATCCGAAAAATCCATCCATAAATGAAACTACTTCACATCTAGTGCATTCATCAATTATCTGGTCGATAAAGGGTGTAGGATAGTTTTCCTTCGGACAAGCTTGATTTACATCTCTATAATCGACACACACTCTAATCGTTCCTTGTTTTTTCATCACAGGAACAATATTCGATACCCAATCGGTTAGAGGAACGGGGTAAATGAAACCAGCATGGAGGAGTTTTTCAACCTCCGCCTTGATGGCAACAGCTTTCTTGGGGTGCACCTGCCTTAGCCACTATCGTACCGGTTTGACATCTGGATACATCTTAATTTCGTGTTCAACTATGCTCGAGTTGATACCTGGCATTTCATCATATGACCAAGAAAAGGCATCTCTAAACTCGCGAACGAGAGTGCTATATATTTCCAGTTCGGAAGAAGAACAAGATTTGCCAACATGAATATTCTCTACAACATCTATTTTGGTTGAGATATATATGGCAGTAGTCTCTTCGATATTGGATAGGTTTCTCTCGGAATCCACCGTGTTTACAGTATTCGTCAGAAAGTCAAATACTGAAGGATGGTGTAGGTCACCGGAATTATTTTCTTTCCAAGTCAGAAGATGGGAACGATGGTGGTAATCTTCCCATGGTGCCCCATCAATCATCATCGATTGAATGATTCCTTCCTCTATAGAGTGTACTTGCGACCAAGGCTCTGAAGGGGTGCCATATTCCTTAGACCTATCTATCCAAACGCTTGACGAGTGTTGATGCGGGTTTTCCTCCCATGCTGAGAACATTGATTGCTATAATATTTCCAGTGGGGTTAGAGGCAAAACTTGCGAATGATCCATTTTAACATCATTTTCTGACATCTTTTGAATGGAAGATATCATATTGCAGGTTCCTACATTAGTCACTTCCGCCAAATTCGTAGGAGGCGGTAAGGTAAAAGTTCCCATTAGCGTAGGGTCTTTTAGTAGGCCTACTCCGATATTATGAAGCATGCTAGGGCTTCCATGGATCATCGGAATGCTTCCCGTAACTTGCGAACTGTTGGGGAGAAAATTCTGTTGGTCGATGATTGTAATTCCTCTTTGGGAAGGAAATGCAATTTTCCTAAAGTAGGTCGACACAACAGCTGCCATAGCATATATCCAAGGTCTTCCCAGTAGGATGTTGTAATCAAGATTCCCGTCGATGATTTCAACATCGATTTCTACTGTTTTTCCCCCAGTTCTACTTGCAAGTTACTTAGTATCCCATATGGGGTGTATGTTCGTCCATCAAATGCTTTCAATGTCGTTGATGATTGCGACAAGGACGGAGACCCTAGAGTTTTCCAGCAACTCATTGACATGAAACATGTGGATTCCCCCTCATCAATAATTGTTCTATTAAGAGTTTTGTTGAGGGCTTTCACTTGAATGAGGAAAGCTAGTTGAGCTGGTAACTGAGGGTCGTATCCTTTATGATTAAAAGATACAAGATTGGAATCCGTTGGGTCAATCCCACTTATTGCTGATAATAAAGCCTACTTTTGGGAGGGGAAATTTTGCAGTACCTGAAGAGTCGACATCGTGGATGGTGATTGAGCTAAATCCTCCACTATATTATAGTGTTGTGTTGCTAAGGCACAAGGATTAAACGTCGATTTATGTACTACTCCCTTTGGCAGTTTTATTGTTAATTCAAGAATGATGGGTGGCACAACTTCTGTTGAAGTCGTTGTTGAACTACTAGGTTGATAATTATCCTTGTTGTTCAACATCTATGGATTCCCGTAATCTTTACTCCTTGTTGTTATAAGAGCATCATTCAGTTGCTTCGAGACTGACAACATTAGCACTTGGGACAAGGAAGCATTTTTGCTAGCAACCAAATTTGTTCTTGGGTTTGGAAACAGATCAGTCAGTACAGCCGAGGTTTTTGAACTTTTGAATAATTTTCTAAGTTCTTCTTTATATGGACACTCTCTGGTCCAGTGATCCTCGTCACATATACTGCATGGATTTTTTGGTTTCGCATTCCCAGAAGGGTTCACAAAAGATTTTCTAGGAGACGAATCTCCCTAGTTTTTCTTCTGCCCTTGTTTTTTCTTCTTACCTCCTGGCTGCTTGGTTTCTTTGCCTTTGTCTGTTGACACGACATTTACTTCCGAGGCTAGAAGTTCCTCATTTTCATCTTGACTTGAAACCATGCAGGCCTTTTTCGATGTGGCCTTCACAGTTTTAGTGCTTATCGTACCTATCACGCCATCGTCGACATGAGAGTCTTTGTTTGATTTAGGAGGCGGAGGAACGGAGAATTTTGGTCTAGGAGCGTTAGGGATTTTATCGTAGAGCATGCCAGACTGAGTATAGATCAAGTCTAGATATTGTGCATGAGCAATAACTTGCTCTTCAGTGATGATTCCTCCCTTTGCCACATCTTCTGTAATAACAGGTAACAGCAACTTAATAAACCATTCAGCCAATAGCTAATCAGGAACATATGTTTTTACCATTCTATGACGATTCCGCCACTCATGAATATGATCGGATATGTGAGTGGCTGTCATTTGTTTGAAACTGGTAAGAAACTCAGTTCTTGTTTCGTACCTGATAGGTAACTGAAAATGGGTTTAAAAGGTTGTGGCTAGGGTATTGAAGTTATCAAACGAAGCTCTAGGCAGTTCTATATACCACTTTGCCACTGGACCAGTTAACGTGTGCTGAAAGAGGCGAAGCCGAATCGAATCATCATTGAGAGTGTTTGATGAACACCATAGATGAAAGGTCATCACATGATTCAATGGGTCTTCGCCCGGATTTCCATTAAATTTAGGAATATCCAACAGAAGTTTATACGGAATCGCCGACCACCAAGGGGCGTAGGAAATTGGATCGTTCGTTAGTCGACTTAGATCCGGTAACTCTAAACTTGCCACGAAGGGAAACTGTTGATTTAGGCTTGGTTGAGCATACCCAGGATAAGACAAAATCGTTTGAGCAGTCGGTCTTTGCATACCAGCATAATGCATTTGATGTTGGTAACTTTGGTAAGGTTGATGGGCATAACCATTATGATATGGTTGATACGGTTGCCCATTACTTGCAAAGACTTGTTGCTCATATCCTTGGTAAGCCTGCTGGAATTCTGGTTGTTGGTATTGCACCAACCATGGTTGTGAAGCCATGGACTGTTGTCCAGTACTGACTGTTTGACCAAGATGGGGATTGGTGTTCCCCGTTTGAACCTGCACCATTCCACTAGTTGGTGATTGTGGTTGTGTCAAGGGTACAAGAGACTGTTGTATTGCAACCTGCGAAACTTGAGGTTGGCACACAACTAGTGATGCTTGTACTTGTGATACTGCCACAATAGTCGGCGTAGTGGGGATGTTTTTCATAGGTGAACTTTGTTGTATTGAGCATACAACTCTTGGTTGTTGAGACAGGATTGGTACCCAACCGCTAGTTGTGATTATAGCATAACCCAAATTTTGTTGCGAACTCAGGCATGGTTGTCCTTCTGAGGAAGACAATGAAAGGGTTTACGGCCCTCCATACGACGGTAATCCAATGCTCAAAGGAATAATTTTCCTTTGGGGACCGGTTTGCCCAAATTGACCTTGTGACGGATCAATTTGTCGAGACTCAACATAAGAGATTCCAGACATAATTTCGGACGAACAAATGGGAACAGTCCATACTGTTGAAATAGTCCTTGGATGGACTCCATCCAACGATTGAAAGCTGGTTGGGATAGATGGCACGCCGGCGAACATTGTTGGAATAGAAGAAGGAGCTTCCACTGTTATTGTGTTGGATGACACAGTCCTTGATGTTGACGGTTGTTCAGACATATTAAGCCTATCTAAAAGATTCCTCAGCGATTCTTCAGGAACTTCTGAGGGTGGATGAATATTTTCTGAAGAAGAAGGATACAAGGCGATCCCAACTCCAAGTTGCGTTGGAGTGCTAGACGGAGGATCTTCCACAATCTCTTCTATGGCAATCAATCCAGGAGGAAGAGGTAGACCGTCAGGTCTGTAAAATATTTTTGGTGCTGAAGAAGATGTAAGTTCTGCAGCAGCAGACGGTTGGGGAGTAACACGTTCCGAATCGGCTGTAGACAAAGCCGGTTCAGGAATAGAAGTGTTAACCGTCACACTAGGAACAGTTGTAATGTCCTTTTACTGTTGCGGAATTTCTTTTGTAGAGGCAAGGATTCAAGAAATGTTCAGAGTAATCGGAGTCTCTAAGGATTTTGGAGTGCTTTCTCTAACCAACCTAGGGGACTTTGATCTGGTTAAATGAGTTCACTTCGTCCGGAATGGTTTCGCTTCTGGAATCAACGACGGTTGACTCGTGAGTCTCCGCGAATGACGGGGTTTTGATTGACTTTCTTCCATGATTGCGGATTACTTGATCAACTCAAAATAAAAAGGGAAAAATGTTTTTCGAATTAAATGAATTTTAGACACTTTGACACAACTTGTTTTTTCAATTTTAAAGAGTTGAGAAAAAACAAAAGATGACTCTAGTCGCCTTCGATTTTTATTGAGCCTGAAGTGACAAATGCTCAGAGGACCTTTTCCTTCAAGGAGTTTGAAAAGGAGCAAAATGGACTTCTACAGAGGTCTAGGCAGACAGGATTACCAAACTAATCACAAAACTGCAGAATACTTTTTACGGTACGGCAATCAATCTTCCCGAATGCTGTGTTCGGTGCATTGCGATCGATAGGGCGGTAGACACGGCTTCCTAAGGATAAAGGATGCAGCATATTATGGTCTCCCAATAGATACTCGACGGTACGTGGGAGCACAAGTCCGTGCTGGCACTTTCCGTCTCAGCGTGGAGGAATCACCCAACCAACACTGAAAGCAACAGTTACCAGGTTTTACGACGTCGGAATACGTCTCTAGACTAGACCTCTAGATGTTGTGCGTTAAGTTCCAAAGCGTTATTAGATTCATTGAATTTATTTTAAGTTGATCTTGCTTAACAATTTTCCTTTCAGGTTCACCACGTGATGTATATATAATTCATAAAATGAAGTCTAAGATGATAAACAAACGTTTGATCTTCTTTTAGCAATGAAAATCCTAGCTACTAAAGGGAAGAAAGTCAAGAATCTTTTCTTCACAAAGCACAGAGCACATGCTAAATGCACAACCCTAAATCAAGCCAAGCAATAAAAAATGCAAATGAACATGCATGTATTTGTTTTTAGCCTTCTTAATGTGTGAATGACGTTAAGAAAGCTATGTGAAAAACTGAATTACTTTAAAAGCGATAGTACTCAACAAAATTCTTTTTCAAAACGAAGTGAAAACAAGAGAGACACTTTGCGATTTTGAAATGGAAATTGCTTTTCAACACTTTAAAACTACTAATTCAAATCCTATGCAACAGTAACTATATAATCGACTATCAAGAATAATGGGATTTCTTCCTAAAACTGAAAACGAAAACTACGACACTTTTAGATCTAGAGACGACAGTTAGACTATGCTACTTTTTGCAAAAGAGAACTAAAAACGACGCACAATACATAAAAACATTTATAGTTCTTTGCACTAAGGAGGTGGAATAATGCAAGAGAAGGGGGTTTTCACAAAAGTACACTGACTATAGACAGCAAAACTCTTGAATAGGACTGAAAACAGTGAGAAAAATCCACAGTATGAGGGTAAAGTTAACCCTCCCTGACCATCGCACATGTTACATAGTGAACTCAGTATGTAGCGCACCTATTGCACTAGGGAAGTGCGATGCATACAGCCTGCCTTGAAGGCAGGGTGCAATAGTAGCAGTGCGAGACTTCAAACAGGATTTCACTCACAGTTTGCAATCTGGTTCAGGTGTTTAGGCTGAATAAGTAAATATCAGTGTATGTAAAACACAGGGGTGATCTAAGAGGTTACTAGAGCCACCACTTAGGGCAATTATATTGCTTGCAGATCTATTGTTTAATTTATAAACAAAACCCGGAGATAGACTGAAGCAGCATTGATCTACTTTGCTTTTGTATAACAAATATAGTTCGAAAGCTAGCTGGCTTGACTTCAGGCTCCATCTGTAAGTTTATAAAAGAAACAAGGATAGATAGGCTAACAAGTAATCTAGTCGCTCCCCATTGGAGTCACCATTTTGTTATCCGAGAATAGTGTCCACTCAGATGCTGCTATTCCCACTAAGATGGGTGGCTATCTTAGAAACAAACAATCAAAGTCTACTATTGTTTCCTTTTATGAAAATAGACGAGAAGAGAACCAAGAAGACCAACCTGAGTCTTGCGTTTGATTTCCTCTCCTTCTTGATAGAGCTTCGCCACTTCTTCTTTGTCTACCTAGCTTCAAAAGAACCTGTGGAATCACAGCAACATACTGCTATCCAAGAAACAAGGATCTAAATTCATAAATAATACAAGATCAGGTGTGTATTAACCATATACATGCATATATAAACAAGTACACAAGAATATGGAAGGAAACAAGAATAGCTTTATCAAGATAAAAAGTAGCAAGAGGATTACAACCATGTGCTCTGACCCAGCATCATCCTCCAGCTAGGAAGCCCTTCTTCACATCAAGCGAAGCTTAGATCACCCAACACTATGAATGTACACCAGAAAACCAACATCACTTCTCTATAAGATACAAAATTCCAGCCTCTGGATCTCTGTGATGAGGGATCCATATATAGATGATTACAGAGAGGTGAGTCATCTTCTAGGATCTTGATTAGTGTACTCTCTCTGATAATTCCTGCTTCCACTTAGAGAATGATGATCTCTTACTCATCCCTGGTAAAAAATAGAGAGGCAAGTGTCAGAGGGGAAGATTCTGGAAGCTTCCATGATCTTTCACCTCACATTTTTGCCCCTGCCATTTGTCCATTCCCGACCATCGCACCCTACAGAGGAGCAAATCAGTATGCATTGCACCTTGTACATTGGGAAGGTGATATGCATCACACCCTCTGCATTGAGCTTTCAGTGTGGTCCAGTTTTGACCATTTATGAGCAGTTGTTAGTGGAGAACTTCTGGGAGATGATGTAATCAGTTGACCTTGTTCCTTTAGGCAGTGAAGCAACACATTTAAGTACTTAGAAGCCCTCATTTTATGGACATTTATGATTGGGGTTGAAGTGCCCAAAAATGTCTATAACAGTATAGAATGTATACTCTAAAATCTTTGATAGGCTTAACCAAGCTAATGCCTGTTTTTCCATGATATTGTATTTGAGTGTGGTATCTCTTAAGGATTTACTAAAGAATGCTATTGGCTATTCATATCCTTGATTATTATTTTGTAGCAAGATTGCTGCAATGGCGTGTTCTGAAGCAAAATAAAAATAATAAAATCTTTGCTAAAGTCAGGACTAATCAGGACTAGAGTCTTGGTTAAAGCTTTCTTAATAGCTTCAAAGGATTGTTTGGCTTCCAATGTCCATTTGATTGATGAATCCTTTCTTAGAATGTTATTTAATTCCCTAATTAATTCTGGTAGATTTGAAATGAATCTCCTAAGAAAATTAATTTTACCTAGAAATGATTGTAGCTCTTTTATATTTCATGGATGGGAAATGGTTAAAATGGCTTCTATTCTAGCAGGGTCTATCCTAATCCCATCTTTAGATATGATGTGTCCTAACAACTTTCCCTCTTCTAGACCGAAAAGTGTCTTTTTAGGATTTAAATAAATCCCAAATTTCCTGCATTTGATAAATACTCTTCTGAGGTGGTCTAAGAGTTAATTTTCAGATTTAGAGAAGACTGTGATGTCAGCCTGATATACTACTAAGAAATCATGGATTTCCTTGGCAAAAGATATATCCATAGCTCTTTGAAATGTAACACCTACATTCATTAATCCAAAGGGCATCTTCAAATATATGAAGGTACCCCAAGGAGTAGTAAAAGTAGTTTTGGCTTGGTCCTTAGGTTAGACTAATATTTGGTTATACCCAGAGAATCCATCTAATAGTGAAATCCTAGATGAGCTCACTACCCTTTGCAATATATGGTCCATTTTTGGTAAGGAGTAGTTGTCCTTTAAAGAGACCTTGTTTAAGTTTCTAAAATCTACACAAAGTCTAATTTTACCTGTCTTTTTCCTAGTTGTAACTAAGTTTGAATCCAGTCTGAGTATCTAATGGGTGCTATTATTTGGGCATCAAACATTCTTTTAACCTCTTTTTTATGGATAGCATCAGAACTAGGTTATCCTTCTAAGTTTCTATTTGAAAGGTTTATGATCTTCTTTTAGAGGTATTTTGTGTTGGATTATGCTGGTGTCATAAGATTTTAAGTCTTCATAACTCCAGGAAAATAAATCCTGGAACTCTTTAAATAGTTTGATATATTTGGCCTTTTCCTCTAGGAGTAAGGCTTTAGATATATTGATGAGTTTTAGTTTATCCTTCGTTCCTATATTAACCTCTTCTATGTCAGCTCTCAGAGGTTCCATTTTAGGTTTCCTTGCTACATCAGTAGAGTCAAACAAATCCTCTAAAGGTACTAATCCTTTAGGCAACAAATTATTTTTCAAATTAAGAATCTCTGGATCATCATCCATTATTTCATCTATCTCTACATTCTATAAACTATCTATTTCTACTTTAGTAAATTTAGTTGGTTCATGTACATCAATAATATTTACATATAAGCTGCCCTCTATATTATTATCTATTGTACAATCAGTATCTATCTTGTAATTTTGAAATTCTCCTTCATTGTTCATGAAATCGTAGACCTGAGAGTCCCGAGAGAAAATCTGCCAATACTTAAGGTTGTCTGGTATAACAGGCCTATGTCTAACTTCTGCAGTGTACTGGTGGTTTGGTTGGAATGGTAATTTACAAGTACTAGCAAAGGTTGTCGGACTGTGGGAATGCATGTTTTGTTTTCTAGGAATGACAACAAAGTTTGATTCCAGGAGGTCCTTGATCAAGTCTAAAACAATATCCCTATATCTACCAAGCCTAGGGTTGTTTACAAAATATTCACCACTGATCTATTTCATAACCAATTCTTTTGGCTCCCAATTTCCTAACCAATTGTAACCCTAGAATCAAGGCTTCATATTCGGCCATGTTATTGGTACATTTGAAGTTCAATTTGAAAGAAAGTCCCTCATCATGGTTATTTTCCATATTATGGATCCACACTCTTGCACCAACCCCTAAACTATTTACAAACCCATCAAATTCTAAATGCCAAAGTGAATCATGGAATATGTTCTCACTATTAGCTATTTTGTACTAAAGGTCTTTGGTTGCAATTTCCTTTTTATCAGTTTCTGCATTGTATGAGATGAAAGAATCCATATCTGAATGCATGGAGTATATGGGAAAGTTTTGGGACTTTTCCTCACTACTGACCATGTACTTCATCAAGGTCTCCCTATATAATTTTCTTGGTTGGACAAAAAAAAAATATGGTGGCATAAAACATATCCAACTACAAAGATCCCTACAGTTTTTCTCCCCATGAGTAAGATAGTAGCATTCCATATTTTGGTGGGATATCTGCAACTACAATGTCCATCAAAATGCTCTTTGTAAGGCACTAGACAAGAGTCACACATAAGTCTTTGATTATACCAAGGCATTTAACCTAGCTAGAGTTAAAAGAAAATAAATCCTTATAAGGCCTGATAATGTCTAGGTTGAGTCTTTCCATTATTGTCTTTGGCATGAGATTGTGGGATGCTCCTGAGTCCAACATAGCGTTATGCAAAATTTTATCATGAATGTTTAGGCTGATGTAGAAAGGAGGAACTCCTCCTTGCTGATGAATTCCATTAGCCTCAGGGCCAAATAACAATTCAGGCTGGTCATCCTTCAAATTAATAGAATCCTCTCCCTCTCCTATGTTCAAAGTCCCAGTTATTTGTGACCTATAAGATTCATTCTTTACCAGTTATATCAAAGGAACTGATATCTTTAATTTAGCTATTTCATTTATCCTATTTCTCAGTGGTAGGAATTTCAATATGTGTTTCTACTATTTTGCCTTGATTTCTTTTATCTTGATTATTTTCAGTAATTGGCTCTATTTGGGTTTCAGTGGAGGTTATATCTACAATCCTAGGGGTTGAAGTTTCAGGTGTTTCCCTAGGGAGAATTTGCAATACTTTGTTAATTGGAGCTTCTTTTATTATCTTAGTCTGGGTTTGGATGGATATTTTAATGGGAGTCTCATTATTATTCTTACTTCTCAAGCTGTATTATTTATGTACTTCATATATAGTTGACTCACATCCCTGCTTAAAATCAAAAGATTCACCAGATTCTAACTGTAACTGCTGAAGCATATATAACTCTTATTCTTCTTGACTAAGAAAAACAATGTCTTCCTCTGTGGTTTCCAGTAAGTTAATCTGGGTATCATCCTCTGCTTCTTGGTTTTGCGATTCCTCAACATAGTTTTCTTGGAAGGGGGGCCTAATCTGTTGGTCTGGTGTAGCATTTTTTGCAATATTAGGGTTCTTCCTAAAATTTGGGTTTTTCGTTGGGGGTTGTTGTTGTTGTTGATTCTCCCATGGATTTTTCCTATCCATGATATCTAACCTATCCATGATTCTTTCTAAACTTTTAGCTAAAACAACTACTTTTCCATCTGAAGTTGAAGCTTCTTCTTTAAATACAACTTTCTTTTCATTCCTCATTCGTTCTTTCTTAGCTACCATGTTGGCCTGTACACTGACAGCATTACTCTGCATTTGTTCAAGTGTTTCAGGGTTTCTCTCCCTTAGTTGGTATGACATATCAACATCAAAACCATTAGGGAACTTAATTAATGTTAGGTCAGGTGGAGGCTTAATATCGACTAGAATTACATTATAGATATTATTAAACCTAGCACAATAGTCTTGAGCTGACTCATTGGGATCTCTCCTAATATTGTCATATTCAGAAAGTATTTGCAATGGGTTCTTCTTTACTTCCCACCTATCAATGAATAACCTTTTAAAATTTGCTAAGTCTACAATATGGTTGGCAGGAAAGGCTTTGAACCACTTCTTGACATCACTAGTTAAAGTTTGGGCAAACAATCTCATTTGGGCAGCTGCTTCATCTATTTAATGCAATTCAAAAAAGTCAGATATCTTGTTTACATGTTGTTGGGCAGTGTAATGACCAGTAACATTAAACAGGAAAATCTTACTATGATAATCTGCAGGCATGGGATGGATTTGGGTAGGTAAAACAAGAGGAGCATATCTGTTTGCCATTGCAGTGATTCTGGTTTGACTTGGGGGTAAATTTGTGGTGGTTGAAGAAGGGCTTGAAACTGATGGAAGTGAACTAGATGATGATGAAGATGACTTATTAATAAGTGATTTAGGTGATTGAATTGTGGTAGATACAATTGATGAAGTTGTGGTAAAGGAAGGTGGATTTACAGTGAGTGAAGACTGTGAAGAAATTTGAGAGGCAACAACAGTAAGGGCAGCTAGCTCTATAGATTGCTGAAGATAAGCACTATCTATATTACTAATCAACGTAGAGGTCAAGGCTTATAACTTGTCAAAAGCATCTAAGACAACTTTATCCAAATATGGATGAATAACCCTTTTTGATTCAATGAGTTTAGTAAACTTAGGGTCTAAAACTGTTTCATGGATATCATTTTCAGATTTGGTTCTAAATAGTCAGAGGTCAAATGATAAATCAAAAGGGTCTTCTTCTAATGTTAAAAACTCCTCAGGGAGTGAATTGGCTATGTCTAGCTGGCTACTACTTGCTTGAGTTTCTTGGTCTTTTGGCTTCCTTAGAATTCTGTCTGGGTCATCCACTATAGTTGCAGGGTTTGGATCTGGGTTGGCCCTAGTGTAGTGAATCTTTTTAGGAGTCAGAATTTTAATTTTTTTTTAATTTTTTTATGAAATTTTCTAAAACTTACTTCAGGTAATGACCTTAAGGGGCTCAAGATTTAATTTAAGGTTTCCTTAAAGTTTTATGAGACTGAGGATCGAGGTCCCCAGTATGGTCGCCACAAATGTTATCACTCTGATAATTCCTTTGAAGTTATGTTGGACCTCATAATTACTCTCTCTTTGACAACTTTTCTCACTTCTTTCTGTTGTTTTTCCATAAAAGATAGATCCCCATCACTGATAAATGATAGATCTTGTCTCAACAAAGACATTAAATGATTTACATGTTATAATTTTATGTTTTTTCTATTTGAAATAAGTTTTTGCAAATTAGCTACGGAACGTAGCCCATTCCGCAGCTAACCGTGTATTTCGTATCTACTTCCATGGTTGAACAAGTTACAGGTGTCAAAGGAGGAAACCGGCGACATGGGCATCTTTGGAATTGTCTTGACGTGGATCTTATCCTAGTCACCCAGCCCAGATCGACAAAAAAGCTAGCTGAAGCCCAAAGTCAAAGGTGGACTCAAATGAAGAAACCCGAGAGCAATAGGACTCTGTGTCCACTCTTCGTGGCTAATTAATAAATATGACAATTTTGTTGTAGCATTAACTTGAACTAGCAACCGGTGATAACAGTTTCATGAAACCATCTTGCGGACTTAAATTCACCTGTAGTTGATCAACCATTTATGCAAATTCTTTGTAATACATGGAAACCACATGTAGCTAAATTCTCTCAAAAGACAGGAATGTTTCTTTAAATATCAGTTGTACAGAACTGAGAAGGGTTGAATTTTTGTATGTATTAAGCTCAGACTTACAGCTCTCTAATTTTGGAACTTATTTTCCTGTTAACAATATGAAGCCGTGTTTTACCAAGTGATCATTTCAAAGAGTATCTTCAACTAGTTAGCAGCTCAACTCAGTCAGTTGCAGAGGGCCCCTGCATTAAAGGAGGTTTTTCTTTTGTTTACTGTTCAGTTTAGTTTCGTTATTTACTTTAGTAGTGTTTGTAGTTTAGGTATATTTCCTATAGTTTGTTTTCTTTTAATTCTTTTCAGTAGCATAATGTTAGAATTCGATGGTGCAGTCGTGTTTCTTCTCTCTATTTCATAAATGAAACTTGTTTTGTTTTAACAGGGTAAGGTGGAAAAGTAACAAGGATGCATTGTTGATTAGTTTACTTACTGTTTGTGTCGTCTGTTATTTATTTCCTAGTTCAGATTGCCAATGCATTGTGTGGATAAATGTTTTTGGTCACCATTTCAAGCTGATATCCATCCTAAACTAAATGGTTAAACATTCACTTCACACAAAGATTAAAATCAATTAGTTACTCTCTCCATATTTGATTTAGTTCTTTGGATTATACAATATAATAAGCTACTTGTATGCCATCTCAGGAAAGTTATCTTTCAAAATTGAAGGCTTGGACAACTAAAAGTGCTTTAGTAAGTTTCGTTCTTTATAATTATTTCAATTTGCCTTACAACTTCACCTTTTAATTTTTGACTTAGGATTAAATGACAAGATAGGATAGATGCTCTATTTTTCCTTCATTTAACTTAGATTTTGATTAGTTCACCTTTAGGAAATTTAGACTCAGTTTCTCATAATTCAGACTGTACATCATTAGGAATCAAGGAAACCCCCAAAACAAAACAATATAAAAATACAAAACAACGAAGTAAGAAGGGTTAACTAGCACATACAATGCACTACACTTCATCAGCTTACAAGCCTCGGTTGATAATTTATGCAAAGAAATTTAGGAAACTAAATTGACTAAACATTTTGGTGCCGTTGCCGGAGAAGTGTAACTAGGTAAGTTTATCTCTTACTTAAAAAAAAAAAAATGATATGCATAGAGAAAGGGACTCTAGGGATAGATTTATATCTAGAGGTAGGAGTTAAATTCCTACAACACCACCTACTCCACCAAGAACAAAAAAAGTTACACCTCCATCCCAAACTCATACTCCCAGCCATAGAACTCTTGAGATTCCAGGGGAAGAAATCCAATCAAAAGAATCTCCTACTTCATCTACCAAGTCAGTCCTAGAGGAGAAAAATCTTGAATCTCCAACAACAGGAGTAGCCTTTTTCACCTCCATAGGGAAGCACATTTTAGTTGAAGAATTAGGAATACCTGGTGAGGAAGAAGAAGTAGAACCTCTCTCCCATATCCCATTAATAGAAGAACTAGAGGAGGAGAAAGTAACCTTGCAGGTTGAACCCTATTCTGACCCTGAAGAAACTATAATGGCAGAAGAAGGAGAAGATGGAGAACACACTGTTTGGAGGAGGGGGTAGAGGAAAAGGTAGAGGAAATAATGGAGGAGGTAGAGGAAATAATGGAGGAGGCACAGGAAATAGGGAAATAGATAATTCTTTTGGATTCACTATAGTGGATGAAGAAACAAATGCCACAATGAAAAATATCTCACCTTCTATCCTCCCAAACTTCCATGGGTTAAAAAGTGAGGATCCTAAAACATTTTTATTTGAGTTTGAAGTCTTGTGTAGAACCTATGATTATCTAGAAGACTCTAAAAAACTTAAGTTGTTCCCTTCAACATTGAAAGGAGCTGCTTTGAGGTGGTTCATGGGGTTAGTCACTCAGTCCATTAGAACATGGAATGACATGAAGAAAGTGTTTTTGGATAGGTATTTGGATTATTTCATGCCTACCAATCACAAAGATGAACTGTTCAAAATGATGCAAAGAGAGGATGAAAACTTAGAGGATTTGATTGAGAGATTCACCTATAATTTGAAAAGAGCAAAGATGGAAAATTTAGATGAAGATACCTTAAAAGCTTTTTTATTAAAAGCCATTATAGATGAGTGGATAGATATCCTTAACATGACGGGGAAGGGAGATATCTCTCAACTCCCATTAAATGATATAGGAGAATTATGTGTTCATCTCTCAAGAGGGAAATTCAAAATTGGGAAAGGTCCAAGAGATCCTTCTCTTGTTAGAGTAAATAAGTTTGCAACTGGATCATTGAGTAGGGTAGAAATTGGTAATATGTTGGATGAATTCAAAACAGATATCCTAGGGAGTCTTAGTGATCAAATAGACACCCTTAAGTTACAAAACAAGTAGAAAACCGAGGCTGATGTTTTAGCTATTTTTTGTCCAAAATGTAGAAAAAAACATGCTCTAAGAGAATGCCCTTTAGATGCAAAAAGTATAGAAACTTGTATGATTTGCTCAGAGAATCATGAAACCAAGGGTTGTCCTTTGATTCCAGGTCTTAAGGTTGTTTTTCAAGAAGAAACAGTTCCAAATTCAATAGAACCTCTTTGTTTTGTCTCTAGAAAACCTTGGCAGGGGCCATAAAATCAGGGATTTAACAATCAAATGTATCTTCAACCCCCACCAAATTGGAATTCTTGGTAGCAACCTTGGCCTCAACCTTAATCTCAATCTCAACCTTGGGCACAAGAAGTACAAAATTCTTATGGGAGAATTTCTCAATATTATCAATATCCTCCATCATATCAAAATTATCCTCCCCCACACATTCCACAACAAAATCAGCAGCCACAAATTCAAAATCAGAACCTTCAACTTCCATTACCATTTCCACAACAAAACAAAAGTCCTCAACTCTTACTGCCATTTCAACAGAGACCAAATCAGCTACCTACCCAACCATTACCAAACCCCAACAATAAAAATCCTTAGAATACTTACATGGTGGAAGGACAACAATTTCCAACTTATATGATCACTCCTCTAGATCTCAATGATGTTCAACTAAGATCTGGTAGGATATTATAAAAGGAAAGACCTTCTGTACTTATTAAGGAACAAGACAATTCTGAGGAAGATTTTCTACAGCCCAATAAAAGTTTTGATGGAACATCTCTCCAAAACCAAAATACTGAAAATGAAAAATAGAAAGAACCAGTGAACTCAACTCCTATCATTGAGCAACCGGTATCTACTTTTGCACCTTCTTTTCCTAAAAGACTACAAGTTGATAGAGGAGTAGAAAATCAGATCATGTTGCCCAATTATGATTTTCTAGATGAATTGAAAAATGTCTGTATCAAAATTCATTTGTTACAAGGCATTAAGGAGATTCCAATTCTAGCTAAAACAATAAAGGAGTTGATCATAAAGAAACCAGGAAAAAAAGAAAAAGAAACAAAAAGAATTCACCTGGTAGGAAAAATAACAGACATAATGACGGGAAAAATTGCCATACAAAAATATGTAGATCCAGGAAGTCCAATTGTGAAAACACATATCAATGGAGTTGAAATTCCAAATACATTGATTGATTTAGTGGTAGCAATAAACATCATGGGAAAATGAAACATAGAACATCTCAAGTTTCCTAATCTTCTTTACACACCTACATTACTGCAAGTAGCAGACAGATTTGTAATCAGTGTTGACCTGCCATATGAATGATAATATAATCTACATTAATCTCCATTATGCTATGTCTATGTGGCACCGATTGGGAGTCCATTCCAAGGATTATCATTCCAAGATCCATTTGACTAGTGTCCTTTATTCTGTAATTATGGATGGAAGCTTACTGGGCTTTAGCAAAAGGCCTGACTCTAATCCCAAATATTTCTAGAATTTTTTTAGTCTCCCCATCCTCCACACAGTGGAGAAATGACAGATTGTTGGCAGCCAATATCAGCAAGAGTGAACAGCTCATGCCCGTGAAGAAACTGGATGATTGGGGGAGCAAGAGTGAACATCTCATGCTCTATTGCTTCATAGTATTCATTGGAGGTGCCTAGATCAATGGATGGATAACGAGTTGCTTCAATGGCTTCATAAAATCATGTATTGAGCTTGGACCCCACACCAACACAAGAGGATATATTTTTATACTTGATGCCCTTATTTTTCCTAGTCAATCCAATTCTGGGGTGATCCAAATTAATAAGTCTTTTTTTCCTAAAAGAAGGCCCATTTGACTATTAGCAGCTCAAGACCCAATGATTCATAATTATTTAGGTTTTCCACATCTGTATCTATATTGAGATAGGGAAAGTATCCATCTGTATTTTTATATAAGGGAGGAGATGAAGCCGAAGACCTCAGGTCTGAATATAGATTGGAATATTTTCCTTTGGAAATGTGTCAGTGTTGACCTGCCATATGAATGATGTTATAATCTACATTATTCTCCATTATGCTATCAAGGAAAATTTTAAGGATGGAAATTTTTCTTGAAGTTTAGAAACATTGGCGAATCTCATTAATACCTAATATGCAAAGTATAAAATGTTTATTGATATATTTGTAAAATTATTCAAATTTATAATGATTTTATATATAGTCTCTATATAATGTTGGCGATTTTAAAGGTAAAATAATTTTATATTCTAAAATTTGGGCGAATCACCTTTTATAAAAAATGGAAATTAGCGAATCTTTTTGTGGAAAAATCATGGAAAATTAGCCCATTGGGTGAACATTAGCCCCTAAAATTTTCCATGTATGCTATGTCTATGTGGCACCGATTGGGAGTCCATTCCAAGGATTATCTTTCCAAGAGCCATTTGACTAGTGTCCTTTATTTTGCAATTATGGATGGGAGCCTCCTTAAGCACAAACATATGCAGTTCATTTGAGGGATCCCGAGGGGCGTGTTCCATATTATATAAAGTAGGAATCTGATTGAAACAAGGAGCCATTCCATTCCTTTTGATACGATCCCCACAAAATATGAGTGAACATTTCGGTATTAGATGTCTAGTATTATGGCATCCCAAACATCTAATTGGGATTACCTAGTAATACACTTGTTGTGTGAGTGAGTGAGGACCGTAGAAGATGTAAAGAGTTTCTAGCATACCTCCTTTGTAATTGAATTCAATAAAAAACCAAGTAACTCGTTTGTCCAGTGCTCAAGATATTGGCCCATTGTAACAGATACCTCAACGAGTTAAAACTCAATCCATGGACCATTGAAGAGTTAGATCCAGCATTCAGTATTGTAATGAGAATATATGAAATACACCAATCTTACCTATGCATTCATAAGCAACATTTGATAAACACCTTTGGCAAGTAGCCTTTAGTTTTTACTAGAGATGCATGAGGATATATGAAATACACCAACCTCTTATGCATTCATAAGCAACTTCTGACAAACACATTTGGCATCTAGCCTTTAGTTTTTACTAGAGATTCATGAAGCATTATATAAACACAATGCAATCTTTTGGGAAGTCCATTCAAATGTGTAACATTACTATGGAAGCCAAGTCAAGCATTGATTTTAGACCTTGCATGCACATTTCATGGATTGTTATAGTAGTGATATAAAAATGGACTAGGTCAGTTATATCATATATGTCAAAGATAGTTTAACTCGAAGTATGAAACTTCCATTTAAGCTATAAACCTGACTAAATGATCCAAACCTGAAACTGTGACCCTTCCTTGCAAATTGCATGTGCTACCAATTAATCATATTTAAATGGTTTTAGATTCAATACGAGAGTAATCTTATGGAGGAGCTATTGGGTTTGGAAAGTCACCATAGAACAAAGGCTAGTGGGTTAATCTCCTAAAACAAGGTTTTAACATAGTCTACTGAGAGGTACATTTTGCATCAAGATAACCCCTAGACTACTATCTTTTTATGAGGAAGAAAAAACATGGAAAATGTTTGATTAGGTAGGAATACAACTTGTCAATTTGGTCTAGCTTAAGTGATTAAAAGAGAAGGTTGTTAGGCTCTCCACCATTTCATTGATTGATATAGTGATGAGACAAAAGAGGCTCTCTCTTGAGACTTAACTAGGTGATTCATAACAGTTGTGGTGTTGGTGCCTTAACTTAGCCAGAAAATGCCAAAACTCTATTGATGCACAAAATTTATTACTAAATCTACCTCAAAGTATGCCATAGTCACTGAATATGGCATGCATGGTTTTACCAAGGAGGCCCTAAACTTTTGAACAATGAAACTTTACATTAGTATCCTCGCAGTAGCTGCATTGGTCTTATTAGCATTACACCACTTTTAATATGGGTCTCCACAACAGAGAATCGCCATTACACTTTGTTGATTTTTGTTAAAAAGAAACATAACACGCAATAGATTTATTTTGGCATGCAATGTTGTTGTTGGTAGTTTTCTTGTATTTGTGCCACATGTAAAGCTAACATGTGTTAAATTTCTTTCACCTTGCAACATTTTTATTGGAAACATGCTTGTGTTTGGGCTAGAAACTATGCTAGATTTCTTTTTCTTTGCAATATTGTTGTTGTCAATTTGGTTGTTTATGATAAGAGGAAATCTAGCAAGTGTTAGATTTCCTTCACCTTGGCAATGTTATTGGAAATGTTGTTCTTGTTTTTGGGCTAGAAGTTTTGCTAGATTTCTTTTGCTATGCAATATTGTTGTTTTCAATTTGGTTGTTTATTATAGAAGGAAATCTAACGCGTGTTACATTTCCTTCACCTTGGTAATGTGGTTTTGTTTGTGTTAGAAGGAAATATAGCATGCACTAGATTTCTTCTGGCATGAAATGTTGTTTTTGGTAGTATGCTTCTATTTATGCTACATGTAAAGCTAGCATGCATTAAATTTATTTTACCTTGTGACGTTGTTATTGGAAATGTGATCGTGTTTTTTATAGAAGTTGTTGGATTTTGTTTTCCCTACAATGTTATTGTTGGCAATGTACTTTTGTTTGTGCTAGAAGTAAATCAAGTGTATGCTAGATATCTTTCACACTGCAATGTTGTTTTTGACAATGTGATTGTGTTTGTGCTAGAATAAACTCTAGAATGTGTAAGATTTATTTTACTTTGAAATGTTTTTGTGAGTAATATGCTTCTATTTACGTTAGAAGGAAATCTAGCATGTGGTGGATTTCCTTTGCCTTAGAATATTCTTATTGACAATGTGCTTGTTTGTCCTAGAAGGAAATCTAGCATGTGCTAGATTTATTTGACCATGTAATGTTGCTTCTAGCAATTTGCTTATGTTTGTAGTAGAAGGAATGATATTGATTGTTAGCTTTCATTTGAGGAAACAATGTTTCATTACATACAATATTACTACCATACTATTTTAATTTTTGCATCTCTATTACTTTTTCATAAGTTGTGTGTTTTTGCAAAAATATAAAGTCACACTTTGCACGGCTCAACCTTTTAATTACAAGATACGATTTAATTGTTGTTACAGAATTGATACAAGCTACAATGGAAAATATAATTTTGGCAAAAGGGGACTATGTTGATCTCCTTATTAATGATCAAGTCATTGGGCTAGGAAGGGTCAAATCTGCAGAGTCTCGAACTTATTATGTTGGAGAAAGGTTTAATATTGGTTATGTTACAATTTTGATAATTGATGTAACTCAACCACATTTGATTGATGAGGAAGTTAATGAAGGGGACATACATCCATGGAAGATCATGGATTTGAGACACAACATAGGTAAATCAAAATATTGAAGCATGTGTTATATATTACTGATAGCATAATAAATGTTTTTTTTTTAGTAAATATTAACCTTATTTACATTCATTTATAGGTGCAAATGTTTCTTCCACATTTTTTATTGGAGCCAAGGTAGATCTTCTGCAACATGGAGTGAAGGTGGGCGAGGGCTCCATATTCAGTACAGAGCTTGGACATAAAGTGCATGGAAATATGGTAAATAAAGGATACATAGTGGTTAAAATCGATAAGGTGTTAAAACATAATGCTCCTCTACCACATCCAACAGGATTTGAGCATACACTTGGGGGGGTGCATTAGAATCTTATGAAATTTGGCCAGAATCAGATTTGGAGCATCACTGTCATGATCATGCCACAAATATTCCCCAAGATAGGGTTAGATTCATATGTAAAAAGTCTTCTCTTACACATGAATGCATGGGAACAAGCATGTGCATTGCTAAAGGAGTGCTAGTTAATGTCCATGAGGATGACATTGTTGAGGGTGAAACACTAGGTGAAATGGATTTTGGTATTTTTCTAGAGGAGATAGATGGAAATTGTGAGATATGCAGAATTGGGGATAAGTCTATACACTGTTTGGTCAGATGGTCAATAAATAAGTTGGTGGACAACAAAGGTGTGATATTAAGGGTCAAGGAAAAGTTCAAGGAGCCACCCAAGGAAATGGTATATGGGATGTTATAGAGGACACAAATCCCTTAAATAATTTGGATGGATACTTTTGTAATGAAAAAGATAGAAACTCAATTGATATGCATGTAACAAGGCCATATAAAAGGATTAAACGAGTTATGGCTACAAAAAAATTTGCAAAATGTCAAACAAAAATAGATGAAGAGAAAGAAATTCGTGTTTTGGCAGCAGATGTATATTGTAGAAAAGATTGTCTTCAACATGTGGATAGGAAGGCCATTGCATGCGCTAGAAGGGATATGAGACAAATAAATAAAAATGGTATTAGAGAATTTTCCTTGAGTTCACTCATGTCAAACATAGTCATGTTAAGGGGCCATGGCCATGGCCATGGCCTACCACCTATTGCTAGAAATCTAAAGCACATGAGATTTAATGGGAATATTATTTGTAAGAAAGCATGGTATAAGATACATAAAATTCCTCAAAGCACACTCTATAACTACTAACATTATTTCCAACATGGACAGATCAAAGCTATTCATGGTAACACCAACACATGCAAAGCAAAAGCTCACACAGTGGTAGCCATAGAAATATTGCACAAAATTGTAATGGATAATTCAAAATTTTCACCAAACCAAGCACGTCAAGTTGAAGATGATGGAACATCTACTCCTTTAAGATTGCTTCCTTCGACTTACACACAAAATTCTTTGTTAAAAGAGATCAATGAGGCTCTTCAAAAGCTCAATTACCCATCAATATCACAGTCAACAATGAGCAAGATCTGGAATACTAGGTTTCGAGATGTGGCATTTTCAAAGAACACCAACTCTAGTAAATGCAGTGAATGTATTGTGTTGAAAGCATAAATTAAGTCAGCAACTACAAAAGAGTTGGAAGAAAAGGCACGAGGTAGGTTGAAGAAACATAACAAGATTGTTATGTGTGGAAGATATTGCTACTATGCCCATAGAATTATGTCAGAGTGATTTCAAAAGGAGTATTTGAGCATTATCCATGATAAAATGGACAAAACAAAGACTTCAATCCCAAGGCTACATGTCAAATCAAAATCTATTGTAGGAACAAATTTAGGTTTGTCATTGACAGGTATGCTTACACATGGGCATAAGGCAGGAGGTTTTGGTCATTTCTCCTTACCATTTGTCCATATGGGATCACAATTTACTATTACATCCTTTGCAAAGTGCTTAAAGGACCTTGAAGACCCACAAATGGATATGTATGGTGATCTACTTTATGAAAGTGGAATTTCAAGAAACCCACTTACAAATGCATTACTTGACACCTCTATTTACTCAAAATGTCAAGGGTACAAGGATGATTTTATATCTCATGGAAGTTCAAAAAGTCAAAATGTTGATTTTAAACCTCTTCCTCCACATTTGTTGTTACAGTTGGACAATGCAGCAAGTGATAATAAGAATCACTATCTTTTCATGTTTCTATCACTTTTAACTGCACTTGGTGTCTTCATCACTATTGAGGTTGGGTTATTGCCAGTGGGGCACACCCATGAAAACATAGATGGAACCTACGAAATAATGTCTTCCAACCTAAAACGTAAAGACATTTATTCTTTACCTAAAATGATGGATACATATCACACAATTGAAGAAAATCGAGTGTTTCCACCTACACTTATTGACAAGGTTTATGACTTCAAAAGTTTCCTTAATGGATACATCAAGGAGGGAAAAAATGCACTAGTTGGGCATCTTAATGTCCAATACTTCCAATTCCTTGTACTCAATGATGTTCCAGTACTAAGGTACAAAGAATCAATTAGAGATATTGAGTGGTCAGAACCATTTGAGTTATGGAATATAGATGATGAAGGCCGACCTATAATTCCCATAGGGAAGCCATCTTTCTTAGCTTCCAAACAGAATGATGTCTATTTAAAAGAACTAAAGGAAGGGATAACATCATACATAAAAATGTGGAAAGACATTATTGGGAATGAGGAATCACCAATTGTTACAGAGGAATGGAAAAATAAAGTAGTGTATTGGGAAAAAGTTCTTGATACATTAGATGGAATCTATAATGATCATAGAATAATATATGGAAGTCATTCATCTTCTGAGGATTTCTGGCCAAGACAAGGTAGATTGTTGATGTTGATCGTAATGCACTCCAAGTAATCTCAAGTATTATGGATGGAGATTTTGATAATGTGATAGATGAACCAATATATGTTGGACCCAAATGCAACAAGCCAAAACCAACTTTCAATCTGATGATTGATGTTGAGAAAGGAAAGATGTTGCTAGTTAGATCAGGAAATGAGGATGCAGAAGAGATGATTTGGATGGAAAAATCCATCTCAGGTATCTTTAGGGATAATCAACGTAAGAATCTTCATGTAAAGGTTGACTAGTGGAAGCCTATGTCAGGGGAATACAATGGAAAATTTTTAGAGCAATATTGGGTACCAAATCCCGATGACACAGAACTTGGCTCTATTCCAATTAATACCATAGTGTGGGCATGGATTCCAAAGAAAGAACATTGCAAGAAGACCAAGATAAGTAAATATGGTGTAGAAGCCATTCTTGATCTACTTGAGCAAATATCTTAAGAGTAGGTTTATATGATTCATGAATGTAATTTTTTTTTAAGGATCTATTAATATACATTCGGACACACTTTTCCATATTTGTTGTATATCAAATATTCTCTTAATATTCTTTTTGGAGGAGTTTTATATTATTTAATATTTCAATGTAATCATGTGGTATACAAATTACATGACAATGCCATAAAATATTTAAGTTTTTAAAGCTTTATTTGACCAACATAACTTCTCACCATATCAAATATGCATAATCAAATTCAATAATGAACTTAAAAACATCTTCTAAACTTGGTCTATTAAAAAAAACAATGGAGTACCTAATTAGTATTCTATTTAATATAAACCATTTAAACACTTAATGAATAAATGCTAGACACTTGATATAATGTTTGAGGTGAGTTTTCCTTAATTTTCCTTATTATAATTGATATAATTCAGATTCACTATTTTTTTCACTCTATTTAAAAAAAAAAAAAAAAAATTGATCATTGAACAACACAACTAGAATTATAAAATATTTCCTCTTATAGAATTTTGAAGTGGTGCCAACATTGTACTAGTATAATTAATTTGTACTCAACCTAGGAAAAGTAGTTAGTGTCAATTTAAAATGGTCAATAATAGTAAGAAAAACAATATTAGTATATTGTTAAATAACATTATAGGTAAGTTTTTTTTTTTTTCCAAAATCTATTATTCACGAGTCAAATTTAATACATAAATATAAATGATAATGATAATAGAAATAATGTAAGGAATCTAAGTTTTAGATGAATGTTAATATGTTCTTTTCAATATAATATCCTTAAACACTACAGGAATAAAAACTAAGCCTTTGTAATAAATATCTTAGTTAATTTTCTCTTTCTTGTTGTATTTGAAAATAATCAAATTGTACTACTTTGCTACTATTCTAATTCATGATTGATTTTGATCATTAAAATGATTAGTAATTGAGACAAGAGCCTCATTTTACAACCCAATATGAGGGGGGAAATAAAAATTATGTTCTAAGAAAAAAATGAATATTTTATAAAGTAATTAGAAGTATATAAAATGTGTGAATTAGATGTTTAAATCTTATACTTTTCAAAAATATTTCAGCTAGAGATACAAAGAAACTATTTGAAGATTTATGTTAACTAATTTACGTCAATATTAATTTCATATATATCTATATATTTGAAAAAAGTTTTTTATGGTTAAAATTTTTATTTGGTTGTATATATACAAAAATACAATATCAACAATGAAAAATAACACTTTGTATCTTTCACTCAAAATGTTTGCACGTGAAGAAATTTGATCCCTACATCTGCACTTAAAATGCATCTATGATGGTATATATTGGACACATTACTATGATCATTTGTCATTAAATAACTTTATACTTAATATATAGCTTGCATATTAATCTATTATTCATTAAGTAAGCCTCAAGTTTTAACATAAAAGTACAAATAATAAATAAAAATAAATTATGCTACTACTCGCATTTAACATTTAATTTGATCCTAAAAAAATATTTTCTCCTCAACTCTAAAATGGTGCAAACTTCCTACAATAGTATGTAATGTTCATGGTGATAATGATGATTATCATCCACTAAGACCAAATATGGTATATGAGAAGGTAAAAAGATATTACTAAATGTTATTTCGAATTTTATTGTTATGCTCAAAAAGCATTAAAAGAAGTGTTTCAAGATCATCATAATTTTGTTTAGTTAAACAATCCAGAAGGTTGGTAGCATCACAAATATTTTGAAATTTAATTCCAATATGAGTATAAACTGGATGATCTATGAGAGTTTTTTAATCTTCAACCATATTACTAGTGTTGCAAATGTGATAGCCTTTTTATTGTGTTGACACTCTTTTAGTAATAATCATAACTTAACACATACATGATATTTACTATATATCATATTATAATTAAATGGGTTAATAATAGTAACATACACGTCATTATTTTCATAAAATAACCTTAATAAACTTATCTTTTAATATAAACCGTAAAAATATTAAAATAGATAATGTAAGGAATCCACATTAAGATGTGAAAGATTTGCTTTTGCAACTTTATATAAATTTGTTTTATAAATTTTATCATGATAATTTTTACACAAAAAATGGTGAATATCTACATTAAAATTAGTGAACTAAGTGACTTTCTAATTCCTCATTTTGAAAAAATTTAATCTAGTTAAAATTCTAAATAATGGTATATATTGGACACAATACTAAGATCATTTGTCATTAAATAACTTTATACTTAATATATATCTTGCATATTAATCTATTATTCATTAAGCAAACCTCAATCTGCTACTCACATTCAACATTTAATTTGATCCTAAATTTTGTTTTCTCCTCAACTCTAAAATAGTGCAAACTTCCTACAATAGTATGTAATTATGATGGTGATAATGATGATTATCATCCACTAAGACCAAATATGGTATATAAGAAGGTAAAAAGATATTACTAAAAGTTATTTTGAATTTTATTGTTATGTTCAAAATGCATTAAAAGAAGTGTTTCAAGATCATCATAATTTTGTTTAGTTAAACAATCAAGAAGGTTGGTAGCATCACAAATATTTTGAAATTTAATTCCAATATGAGTATAAACTGGATGATCTATGAGAGTTTTTTAATCTTCAACCATATTACTAGTGTTGCAAAGGTGATAGACTTTTAAATTATGCTAAAACTCTTTTAGTAATAATCATAACTTAACGCATAGATTATAATTAAATGGGTTAATAATAGTAACATACACCATTATTTTCATAAAATAACCTTAACAAACTTATCCTTTAATATAAACCATAAAAAATATTAAAATAGATAATGTAAGGAATCCAAATTAAGATTTGCTTTTGCAAGTTTATATAAATTCGTTTTATAAATTTTATCATGATAATTTTACACAAAAAATGGTGAATATCTACATTAAAATTAGTGAACTAAGTGACTTTCTAATTCCTCATTTTGAAAAAACTTAATCTAGTTAAAGTTCTAAATAATGGTATATATTGGGCACATCACTAAGATCATTTGTCATTAAATAACTTTATACTTAATATGTATCTTCCATATTAATCTATTATTCATTAAGCAAGCCTCAATCAACTTTTTTATTAACATAAATATACAAATCATAAATAAAAATAAATTATGCTACTACTCACATTCAACATTTAATTCGATACTATTTTTTTTTCTCCTCAACTCTAAAATGGTGCAAACTTCCTACAATAGTATGTAATTATGATGGTGATAATGATGATTATCATCCACTAAGACCAAAAATGGTATATAAGAAGGTAAAAAGATATTACTAAAAGTTATTTCGAATTTTATTGTTACTATGCTCAAAAAGTATTAAAAGAAGTGTTTCAAGATCATCATAATTTTGTTTAGTTAAACAATCAAGAAGGTTGGTAGTGTCACAAATATTTTGACATTTAATTCCAATATGAGTATAAACTGGATGATCTATGAGAGTTGTTTAATCTTCAACCATATTACTAGTGTTGCAAAGACGATAGACTTTTAAATTGTGCCAATATTTTCTTAGTAATAATTGTAGCTTAACACATACATGATATTTACTATATCTGATTATAATTAAATAGGTTAATTATAGTAACATACACATCAATATTTTCATAAAATAACCTTTAAAAACTTACCTTTTAATATAAACCATAAAAACTATTAAAATAGATAATGTAAGGAATCCAAGATTAAGATGTGAAAGATTTGCTTTAGCAAGTTGATATAATTTTTTTTTTTATAAAGTTTATCATGATAAGTTTTACACAAAAATGGTGAATATCTATATTAAAATTAGTGAACTAAGTGAATTTCTAATTCCTCATTTTGAAAAAACTTAATCTAGTTAAAGTTCTAAATTCTAGATCCACTCAATACTTCCAAATTTAATGAAATATGTGTTAAAGACTGAAATTTATTTCTATAGTTAAGTTTTTTTCACCTTTTTAATTGAATTCATTAATTAAAAAAAATGTCATATGCATGAGTGATTATTAAATAAGTTATGGTTTTTTAGGCATGTGGTAAACATGAGTCATGTATTGGCCCATGGTATTGTAACAATGTCTATTTACATATTAAGAATATCCACAATAAAGTGGGGTAAATCTCCATGGTTAAAATTTGTTACATGTTTTTCTTAAATGTATATATATTTAATTTATATATTATTATTTTTTTTTTTTGGGACAATAACGGTTATATTGAAATGGGCGGTAAACGAGCTACCGTGTGCTTTACAAGTCTGAGGAGTCCTTTGCAGAGAATAGGGGAATATGTGAATGTGTGAAGATGCAGATCCAATCCAAGAGAGATGCAGGTCAAATCAAGGATCTGAGCTGATAAGAAAAACTACTTCTGCGTGTTGAAGGCTGAAGATGAGATGGCACCTCCAGCAAAGTCTTCAGGCGGATCATGAGTTGACTGTAAATCGATTTTCGCTTCAGGTGGGCTGCATGTGACTCTTGAGATGAACCGTTCCAGCAGACTTCCTTGGCACAAGACTGGTGACCGCAAATGAAGGATTTCCACAACTGAAATTGCCAACAGAGAATGGGAGGATTCGCAGGTGCTATTTCCCGGGGAAGACCGACCCTGAGATTTCTGGAATAAGAGTTTAAAGGCCAGCCAACAGAGAAAGTGACCCTTTCCAACCTTTAACTCGACATCAACAAGGAGTATATGCTGTCTCTTTTTATGATTTGAGCCCTTTCAAAAACAGAAGAAATCGCTGATAGTTGCTTACATTATGTGTTTTTTTCTATGCTCAGACAGGTACATATCAGTGGTGAAGAAGGATACCGCAATATACAGATAAATATCGCCATAAGTATCAGCAAATGAACATTCAGATAGGCTGTAAGATAGCACCTGGAATATGTATTTAAAGTCCCAGTCATCAGAGATAGAATAGTGTGGTGGACGGTGACTCTGTCCCGCCTTCAACTTCTTGTCAACAATGCGTATATGCTGCCCCTTTTTATCAGATTCAAATAACAGAGAGCGTACTCGGTATTTGGGTTAAGCTTTGGGCGGTCTGGATACAAAATTGGTTTAACAGAGAGCTCCTCTTTCAAATAGGGATGGAGGGACGAGCTGGAGATTTAAGGAATTGAGCAAGATGATTCAGATGAGTTTATTACCAGGGATCTTCGAGAGCAGAGGACACCAAGGTTGGCCTCATTATCAGCTAGGGAGTTAAGGTTCCTTAAGATGTGAAAGAAAGATATTTTGATGAATTTAGGGAGCAGAAGTCTGATTTTCCTAATGATAGAGGCTAACTGAATCTGGTGAGAGTTCTTAGGACGAAGCATGGCCTGGATGATGAGTCTTGAGTCTCCAAAGACTGCAAGAGAAAGGATATTTCTTTTGATCGCCTGAGTCAGCCCTTGCCACAGAGCCAGAGCCTCCACTCTGTTGTTAGTTTCAATTCCTAGACCCCAATGGAATCTCAGTTCCGGAAAGCCTCCAGGGCTCAATAGAACTCCCCCACTGCCAGTGACCCCAGGGTTTCCTTTAGAAGCCCCATCGAAGAATAAACAATGCTCTTCCAAGGTCGATATCCACTTGATAAATTCTTGTTCTTCCAGCCTGATCTCCCAGTTGGAAGGAACGGGGGCAGATTGAGGAGGCCTTTCCTTTAGCTTTGGAACTAGTTCTTTAATCCAATTCTCTTCTTCTATGAGCAATCTTGTTTCATTCCTTAATGTAGCATTGGCTTCTAGAGCCTCTCCCAACAAAGCCTTTATTTTAGAGATAACTCTTATTGTAGTGCAACTTTCTTCTCGGAAAATTCTGTTGTTTCTTTCCAACCATAGTTTCCAACAAATGAACTTAGGGATCCACATCCAGCTGGTTTTGAGAAGACTTTTGTTTTTAAGATAGAAGGGAGATAAACTGGCCCAAGTTCTGAACAAGGCAGGAATGTTGTCTGGGAGAACGAAGATAGCAGGCTCTAACAGTAGCACCCCCCTCCAGACTTCTTAGGCAAAGGGGCATAGCAGCAACAGGTGATTGGTAGTTTCTTCATCAGATCTACAGAGGGGACATCTGGACGGTCCTTCCATTCCTCTTCTTCTCAAATTATCTCTGGTGAGGATGCTTTGATGAGCCACGGTCCAAAAGAAGAAGTCTATTTTAGGGAGAGCTGGAAAGTCCCATATAAATTTCCATTGGGCCGGATTTGGAGGAACATGGGGAGCAGCCATAATTCTTTTGTAACCTTCAGCAACAGTATATTGACCAGATATGGACTCCCAGCCTCTTTTGTCTTTAGCATTGGCTTTTGAAGGAGATTTTCCTTGAAGAATATCTAGAAGTAAAGAGGCTTCCCCCTGCAGCGTTATGGGGACTTCCCCCAGATTCCACCCATCCCAGGTTCTGTCAGGAGCTTCTTTCCAGTTCGAAATGTCCCACAATGTGTGCAGATTATGAGACTGAAGCCATTCTTTAATGTTTGCAAGACCGTTCACCTGCTTTATTGGCTGGTCACCCAAGATCGAATCATCCCACATATTGATTTTCCTTCCATTGCCAGGGATCCAATATAGGTGTTGGCTGAATTGCTCCCTTGCAGCATTGCAAAGATTGAATATTGGTGAACCTTTTAAAGTTCTTGGGGGATTATCCAGGCATCTCAATCGCTGCCCTTGGAAGTATTTCTTCCAAATAACTCTTTTACTACAGCTAGTTTTCCCAGAGACTAAATTCCATACGGTCTTGGCTCCCAAAGCAGAATTTTGAGCAACCAAATTGCGAAGCTGGAGGCCTCCTTCCTGAAATGGACTCTTGAGAATTTCCCAGCTCACTAAATGTATTCTTCTGTCATTATTATTCCCACCTTCCCACAGAAATCTTCTCAACAGGCTGTCTAACTTACTAAGAAAGGTTTTTGGGGCAAGGAGGATTGAGTTTTGGAATAGAGGCATGCTTATTAGGACCGATTTCATGAGGATGAGCTTCCTTGCATTGTTCAACCATGAGGCACCCCAGGCTTGAATTCTGTTCTTTATTTTGTCAAGTAGCGACAACCAGTGAGCAACTTTAGGCTTGGTTTTGAATATTGGTATCCCAAGGTATTTAAATGACTCCCAATTTCGGTTTCCTTCCATTTCTAAAAGTCTTGCTATGTCAGACAGTTCTTTAGTCGTGCAGTTCCAGCCATAGATGGAGCATTTTCTATAGTTGATTTTGCTGCCCGAGATCAGCTTGTAAATGTCCAGTTCCCTCTTGAAATTTCTGGCAGAAAGCAAGCTGGCTCCTCCAAGCAGCAGAGTGTCGTCAGCAAATTGGGCATGATTTATGTCTTTCACCTTGTGGGAGGTTCTGAGGCCAGGAAGAGTTTGAATTTGTTGATTATGATCTAGTTGGAAACTTAACACCGAGCCTTGGACAGCATATAGGAGCGGAGACAAAGGGCATCCCTGTCTCAGGCCCCTGGAAGCTTGGAAGAAATCAGTAGAACGGCCATTGACCAAGGGCACAATCCAAGGCGAGGCGATACAGGCTTTCACCCAGTTGATGAATTTTGTTGAAAAGCCTAGCTTCTTCATCACAGCAAACAGAAATTCATGTCTCACCCTGTCAAATGCGTTAGCCAAATCGAGCTTAATCACCATGCCTTTCTCCTTTCTTTGGCAACTAGAGTGGACGGCTTCTTGGACCAGCACAATATTATCCAAAATCTTTCTGCCTTTTATAAATCCGCCTTGGCTTTCAGGGATGATGTCTGGCAAGATGTTTTTCAACCTGTTGGCTATTATTTTGGAGACCAGTTTATAGCTGGAATTACACAAAGATATTGGCCTAAATCTACTAAAGTCAGAGGCGCCTTTCTCTTTTGGGATAAGAGCTAGGAAGGCTGAGTTGATGCCACCACCTATCTTTACACAATTCTGGGATTTTCTGACCATCCTCAGAAGATCTTTATTGATTGTTGACCAGCAAGTCAGAAAGAACCTGACAGAGAACCCATCTGGCCCAGGGGCTTTATCAGGCTCCATATTATTCAGTGCCTCCTCAAGCTCTTCCATACTAATCGGGGCTGTCAGCTTATCGTTATCCGATTCCTTGACACAATTAGGAATTAAATTGAACGGATAAGAGTGGGGATCAATATCTGGGTCTTCAGGAGCCGAATACAGGTCTTGGAAGAAGGACTATGCAGCTCTCTTGATGCCTTCGAAATCCTTGATCACAGTATTCTGGAATTGGACTTCTGAGACCGACTTGAAATTCTTCCGCGCTTCCGCTTGCTTATGAAAGAAACTGGTGTTCTTGTCGCCGGATTTCAACCAGAGCATCCTAGACTTCTGCCGCCAATACTCTTCCTCCTCCCTACTAGCTCTATGAACCTCTTTTTGGAGCTCAATTTCTTTTAAAAGCATACCTTGAGAAACAGGGATCTGCTCCATTTCTATTTGATGAGCAGCAAGCCTATTTGTATTTTCTTTTCTTTTGGATGTGGGGGTTTGCAGTCTTTTAGCCCAGACTTTTAGATTTCTTTTTAGAATTCTGATTTTCTCTTCCCACACAAAGAAAGGAGAGCCATGGACGGGCCTATTCCAAGAGTCGGAGACCACCTCTTGAAATCCTTCTTGCTGGATCCACAAAGGGCTGAACCGGAAAGGGATGGGGCCAAGATTGCAGTCGAGAGAAAGCTCGAGAAGGATTGGCTTATGATCAGAGGTGAGATTTGGGAGAATTTTAGAGGACGCCATAAGACCGCTGGTTAGGAAGGAAGAATGGACAAGAAATCTGTCCAAATGGGCAGCAATATGATTGGGGCCTGTTCTTTTATTGGACCAAGTGTATTTTCCTGAAGAAGGTTTAATATCCTCCAGGTCCCAGCCCAGCATTATGTCTTCAACCCATTCTCTGGCAGGATCCCTGACAATGGAACCTCCCTTTTTCTCATCAATATCAAGGGTGACATTAAGGTCACCTGCTATTATGATATTCTCAGGGTTTTGCTCTAAAAGAAATGTATGAAGCGAATTCCAGCAGATTTTTTTCTCACTTGACAAAACAGGAGCATAAACATTAAACATACTTACTTGCTGACCAGAACTCTTGTGAAGGAGCTGAGTGAAGAGCCAGTGAGGGCTGCTTTTTTCTTGAATAAAGTCATATATGGTGCTGTTCTAGAAGGTGGTTATTCCACCAGAGGCACCTCTTGCACTAACCGCTTTTCCATGGCCTTTGTTCCAAAAAATTTTACTAGATTTGAGGATGGAAAGATCCTCCAGCTTTGTCTCCTGGACTAGGAGGATTTCAGGCGAGTATATTCTCACTAAATCTTTCAGGGCTTCCTCTTTCTATCTGCTGCCTAAACCTCTACAGTTCCAGGAGACGTATTTCATTATTTACTTTTATGGGGAGAGGAGGCCCCCATTGGAGCCTTGTTGCTTTTGCATCCAGATCTGGTATTCATCATTGATTTGAGAGTTTTTTGGGATCCCTGGAGGACATCTTTGTAAGTTTCTTCCTCCCTCTGTTTCTTCTTGGATTTCTTCCCTCTAGTTGTCTTGATTGGAGTGGCCAACGAATTGTCAGATTCAGAATCTCTCTCTTCTGAATCGCCTCAGAGTCTGAGTCTAGGCTAATGTGATCTTCATTGCCTTCGTTTCCTCTCTGACACTCCTCTGGTGTGGGAACTTTTGATTCTACTGCATTTGTTTTTCCTTGGTTCTCCATATTTCCGGTTTCTTCTTGGTTCTCCTTATCACCCATCTTTTCTCCAAATGTAGATCCGACTTTGGCAGCACCGGCTTTTGAGTTGATGTTAGGATTTCCCAATGGGGCGGAAGTTTTCTATCCGAAGGGTTTTGGGATAGCTTTTCCCTTTCTGATTTCTTTCCAGCCTTCTTCTTCAACTGTGTTCCTTGATGGGGCTTTTGGACAGTTTCTCTGGAAGTGTCCATGCTCATGACAAGTTCGGCATTTGAAAGGCAATTGCTCGTAGTCTAACTTCTGGTAGTGCTGCCATTCTCCAACTTTGAGTTTAATCGCTTCTGGTAGCCTGGCTTCCAGATCGACTTCTACGCAGATTCTAGCACAAGTATATTGACCCTTGTGATCAGCTTTGTCAATAAATTGACCCAGCCCATTACCGATCTTCTGCAGAGATTGATAGCTCCAACAGTGAAGGGGGAGATTGGGTAAACGAACCTAGACCGGCGCCTCCTTGGGGACATCAACAGATGGATCAAAATCAGGATTCCATTTATTGAGATACAGTCCCCGATTTCCCATAAAGTATGGCCCGTTTCTGAAAACCAGGTCGCGATCTTCCTTGGTGGTAAATTCAAAAATGAAATAGCCTCGCCCTACAGCATAACAAATCACATTATTTTCTAGCTGTGGTCTCCAGTTTCGTTGTATCCAATCGTCCGTGGTCTTAGTGGACGGCCATCGGCCCATAAACTGCCCTACCAGGCCTCTGTCAGACAACGCAAGAGTTATTTTTATCGATTGCTCCTCTGGGAGTGCTATCTCTGGAATTTCGTCAAGCGTTTTAATGAATTTTGGGATTTCGATGTGCTGATGCTGCTTCTCTTTTTGTGTTAATAGCCTTCTAAATGCATCTACAGAGGATTGAGGAGGGGTGGGAGCAGACTCCCCACCCCCGGGACCGCTCATGGCAGCGACCAGGAATTTGATTGCGGCAACCTATAGGCGTTTCAACAGCAGCGTGTGCGGTTTTTCACCAGAGCATTTTGAGAAAATGTTATTACAAGTCTAGCGAAGGGTAATACAAGGTCTCAATCCTTCAACGAGACTGTAACTTTGAATGAAGAACAATATGAACCACAGTTTACTTAGAAAGTCACCTTGTTAATGCACCACTCCTATGTATTAAAAACCATGAACTTCTTATCCATTCTTATATATTATTATTTTTACCAATAATAATAATAGTAATAAAGTTGTAATTTAATTAGTTTTTATGTTTTTTCTTTTCTTTTCATTTTAACAACTTGAGATGTATGATGTTTGATGATTGTTATGGATTGATGTTTATCGCCATTTACTAGCCATTTAATTCATATAGCTATGCTAGTAATAAACATTTTAATGCAAGGTTGTAGAATTTCATAGTTACACTATTTTGTGTGGAAGCCATTTATCCACTTACATGTCATAACTATGATATGATGCAACTCATTTCACATAGTAGACTAGTAGTGGTTCAAATTTCTAGTCAAATTCATCAAAGGTTGAAAATTTGATTTTAATTTTGAGTTGGTAATGGTTCAATTCTCAAGCTAGATGGATGAGATAGTTACAAGTTAATTTTGATTTGAATTTGAGCACAAAGATACAAGGTACAAATTTAATTCCTTGATCCATGTTTAGACACTGGAGGTCAGTGCCGTATGTTGTGAAATTCAAAAGTAAGGGTATAGATAGAAAAAAATAACTATAATTTTTTTGAATTCTTAACAAATAGGAACATTGTTGGTTAAAGTTTAATTGTGTGGTTCCTAGTGAGGAATGCTCCCTAGAACTAGGACGAAGGGATAATTTCTAACATAGATGATTGAACCAAGGAAAGAATAAGAGGACCTTGAATAATCATTGTTTCTTCGTTAGAGGTTTTATTGGTCATAGCTTCTTCATTAAAGTTCTTGTTGACAAGAGTTCATGTTGTTAATGGTTCCTTGTTGACCACAATTCAATCTATCATATTAAAATTTTCTGGCTAAGAAAGTACATTAAAACAATGACCAATAGGATGGGAAATCTATTCAATAAGAATATTAACTAATTTCTTATTATTTTTCCTTAGTTAAAAGTTCCTTCATGACTTATGGTTCCTATGGTTATATTTTTTGTTGACTAAATTTCATTCATCAAATTTCTTATTGGTTGCAGTTTCTTTATCAAACTTTATATATTTTACAATTCTCCATCCTTTTGTTTGTTAGGGTTCTTAATCAATAAATTCCTTAGAATTATGATCAACGTGAATTTTAACCAACAAGTCCCAACATCAATATCACAACTTAGATCAATTAAGGAACAAGACAATCATAATTCATTAGTCATAGTTCCCTAGTCAAAGTAATTATCTAGGAAAGTTCCTTCGAAGTATCACTAGCATGACTTCTCATTAACAAGAACTCAAAAAGAAGGCATAGAAATATAAGCTTGGTCAAAGTTCTTCTTTGTCACAATCTCTTTTACCAATAGGAACACTCATCATCATTTGGCCAAAAAATATTTGTGAGACTTCTTGGCCAAGAAGAACTTTGACTATGGAACTATGAAGGGACTATGAACTTTCATGAAAAATAACTTTGTTTATTAGAGATTTCTTGGTCTTAATTCGGGGTCATGAAAATTCTTTTGAAATATAAGATGGGAACTCTAACTTACATTAATGTTATTACTAGAGGATTAAATTTTAATTGTGTTTGTTAGAGATAATTGAGATATTCTCTTCCTAAGTATGGAATAACTTGGATCTTATTAGTGTCAGTCTTTGCAGCCTTCCTCCAGTGATCAAATATGCTCTTGCAAAGTTATTTTGAAGTGTCAAGGTCAAATTTTGTCATTTCAAAGAGTTTTCAAGCAAAATTTGGTCACTAGGCATTAGGTCTAGGGTTTGCTTTCACTCCTTCTAAAAGTTGTCCAAATGGCGGTCTATGTCATCATTTAGCTGAGTCTATCATCATTCATAGGATTGTCATTATCATGTCAGTGTCTAATGAGTCATTTTACACCTTGTTCATGCTTCAGTTGTGCCTTGGCAAGTTCATTTCCCTCTCCTAGGGTTTTGAAGCCAATTTCTCTTGGATGGTCAAATCAATGGCAAAAATTGTTTCCTGATGTTCATACACCTTCCCCTATCCTTAAAGTACCATATCACACACTTCCCATCACTCAGATTCCCCAAAATCCTCATTTTTGCACAAACCCTAGTTTATAGCTACAACCTGGCAATTTTCTAGGTTTGGCCTGTGATTTGCCCTTTTGGACCCCTTCCCCTCACTCAATGATTCCACTTTCCCCTGCTTCCTAACATCCCTCCCCACTCCCAAAAATTTCCCCAAGAATTTAGAAGCCCCCTATCCCCTTCATTTCGCTTCGTTTCGACCAAATTCCTTGTTTCACACATCGGGGCAAGTTTCACTCAAATGATGTTTCAGAACAGTCTGAGATGAATTTTGGAAAACTGAGAGAGGTTTTTGTCCACAACATGCCAAAGAAGAAAAACCTCTTTCACTTTTTGCACAGGTGTCATGGTTTGAGAGAAATGTCAAGAATACCATTGCCTCAGGAGAATCAAAGGCACCTCTGAAGTGACCCTAGCAAAATCAAGTTTTCTCCTAGCTTGGTTGGCCAAATGACTTTATTGATGGGTAAAATGATAACTAGACACAAAGATCTTTCCAATGAGCTATCATGAGCTCAATTTGGGGTTGAGGAAGGCA
>APFE030627448.1:50930-63078 GCA_000404065.3 Pinus taeda
CCTGCAAAAACTGAGCTCAATCCCCGCACCCTGAATTGCACTCCCTCCAATTGCCACCAAAAAATCCAAAAACTCTAAACCAATCCCCCATATCAGTTTACTAGCCTAAAATCCTTGTTCCTAATTGGTCAACTCATCCTATTGACAAAATCCATCGAGTTTTGACCCGAGAGAGCCTTCTCATACCTCGTAGGGCTAGCTACGAGGTGAAATGGTTTGATGTAGCCTTGAGAGTTTGTCTATCTCAGCCTAGGTGAATTCCAAGCGCTAACAGATCTCACAACAATTCAAAAACCTTGTATAAACGTATTGTATTTGGACCAATTTTAATATAATATATCAAGCATGAAGAATTTTGTGATTATTTTATTTCGATCAGAGCAAGGTATCGAAACACATATGTTAATTTAGGAAAAAGCAAGGCACTCTCGGAGGGATATTAATGAAAGTTGAGATGCAAGAGTAGTTGAAAGAGACTTTCTAGGTAAAGCGAGGTCGACGCTCACAAATTTTCCTAGAACATAAAATGAAAGGCATGAAAAATACAAAAACGTCATCAAATTTTCATTTGATGAGCATAGGACATTTGAAATTCCAAGCCTGATCACAATCCAACAACATACAAAGTTTGTGAGAGGCGCATTCCAAAATATAAAAATACTTTTTAAAAATGACATTAAAAAAATATATGATTTGCCCGATTTTTGATAGCCCTGAAATACTTGTATACACCTAAAAGGACGCTTTTCAGAAAAGACAAGCTATCATCTTTTAAAAAATCTGAAAATAAAATAGAATGGGAACCATGTCCTCCACTACTCTACGTTTTGGATTTTTGTTATACACCTAAATTGGGTATATTATATAATTTAATTTTATGACCTAAAAAATAATAGGTAAAATAATTATAACTTTATATAATTGAATATATTCTAAAATTTAATTAAAAAATATTTAATAAAAATAAAACATAAATTAGATGATTAGCATAACATATAAATAAATGATTGTAATATCGATAGACATCAATCCATAAATATACTCAAAAACTTTATTAATATCTAATGTTGTTAAAAATAAAAAATCATAAAAACTAACTAAATTATAATTGTATATTATTATTATTATTATTATTATTATTTTGACAGAAACGGTTATATTGTATTTATATTCCTCCTGGCTTAAATGCCAATTGTCTGAGTACAATGAGGATGTCTGAATCCTGAAGAGTCTCACTTGTGGAAGTGATGATGTTATTATGAAAATTTTTTCCATAGCATGAAAATCTATAAATTCTATATCCGCTATTTTCCCCCACTTGGATATACAGACAAATTTTTTTAAGATCAAGCAGTAAAACATGGCGGACCGCGACTTAAGGGATGGATTCCCATGATTCTTTTCCTTCTTTCAGCTTGACCCCAGCGGTGAGGAGGGCTGCTTTATTTGCTTCATTGTCCGCTTCTTTATTGTGGGCTCTCAAAACATGGTAGTAATTCAACTTCTGAAAAGTATTTTCAAGGGCCTTGATTCTGAAAATCATCTTGGATAGTTTAAGATTTGCAGCAAGGGAGTTAGAGATCATTGCACTTATGATGATTTGAGAGTCTCCTATAACAGTTGCTTCCCTTATGTCTAGCTCCTTTAGGGTCTTGAGGCCTTGCAGGAGGGCCAAGGCCTGAGCTTGAGTGCTAGTCATGTGTCCAAGCCCCCAAGCGAATGAGTGAATTTTTTATCCTGTTGAGTTTAGGACGACACCTCAAACACCTGCTTTGCCCGGATTACCCTTAGCTACTCCATCGAAAAAAGGGAGTACCTTGATTGTGATTTGAGCCAGTCTTGGAAGTCTGCTTCCGTTTTCCTTATTTGCCAGTCTCTGAGAGTAGGTGCATTTCTGATTGTTGGGAGAAATTGTAATCCCAGGAAGGAGCCCCAAACGTTGTCATGATGGGTGAGATTAGCATCATCGTTTAATTGGGATAGAAATTCCTTTATTTGGCACTTGATCTTAACTTCAATGGTCTTATGATGTTGTCTGACGTTCCTAAAGGTTCTTCTGTTGCGTTCTAGCCATAGCTGCCAGCAAATGACCTTTGGAAGAATGGCCCAGGCTAATTTAATTAACCGGTTTTGAGGAGGAGGGCCAGGATATTTGGATGCCCAGCTAGAGAAGATGTCAACCATTGAACACGAAAGCTGGAAGAAGGGATCCAAGAAATAGAGTAGGGCGCACCAAATCTGCTTAGCGTAAATCCAGGAAAAGATGCGCAGCTGATTCTTCACTATTGTTTCACAGGAGGCAGATGGAGGGGCCATTATATCCCAGCTTTTGCAATTGGTCAAAGGTGAGGATTCTAACATGACACAGGATCCACGCAAATGTATCTATTTTGGGCCAAGCCTGACAGCGCCAGATCGCTTGCTAAGGCGCTAGGTTTAAGGGGACGTGCGGTCTCTCGCGGTGCTTGGCGTAACCCTCTACGACAGTGTAACCTTTAGTTTTATTTCCCCATCCGATTACGTCTTGAGTGTTCTTGTTCATGGGCACAAGGCAGTGGAGGAGGCTTGTCATCGTGGCCCAGTCATCGACCAAGCGTTTTGGTAGATCCACTGTCTTCCAGCCTGTCCAATCATTGTCTTTCTAGAGGGATATATCCCAAATAGTTTGTAACTTATTCCTTTCCATCCACTCCCGCAGCTCGCCCAATTGCACTCTGTCGCTGATCGGATCTATGGACAGGATTTTATCAGTCCATAATTTTATTTTCTTGTCGTTACCCGGGATCCAATAACAGTGGTTTTTGATCAGGGAGGCGGCCTTATCATAGAGCTTGAGGAAAGGCGAATTAGGCAGGCGGATCACTTGGTCTAAGCAGCTGGAGCGAGGACCACGGAAATATTTTTTTCTAAGAGCTATTTGGGCCCAGCCAGGATTGGGCGCGACAATTCTCCAGATGACCTTTGCAGCCATTGCTACATTCAAGTGGCCTAAATTTTTGAAGTTTAATCCTCCCTCCCACAGAGGCTTAGAAATAACTTCCCAACTGATGAGGGGGATTTTTCTTTTGTTCTGCTTTCCTCCTTTCCAGAAGAATCTCCGGATATGCTCGTTCATTTTTTTTAGAATGATTGATGGAGCAAGCATTCCTGCAAATTGAAAAATAGGAAGACTAGTGAGCACTGATTTGATGATGATGGATTTGCCAGCATAGTTGAGCCAGGTGAAGCCCCAGGCCTGAATTTTTGATTGGAATTTTTCGAGCTGGGGTAGCCAATCTTTGCTTGAGATTCTTTTGTCGACAACCGGGAGGCCCAAATATTTGAAGGAGGTCCATGAAGCGGAGGCTGCGAATCCAAGACATCTGGAGATAGCAGAGAGAACTCTGGGCGGGGTATTCCAAATGTAAATGTGAGACTTGTTCTTGTTAACAACGCTGCCTGAGGCCATGTTGAATTCTTCCAGGGTAGCTTTGAATTTGGAGGCGGAGGAGAGGGAGGCAGCGCCCAGAAGCAGGGTGTCATCTGCAAATAGAGCATGATTAATGTTCTTGACTCCTCTTGCTATACGCAGTCCCATAAGATCTTGTTCTTGCATTTTTTTGTCCAGCAGGAAACTGGAAGCTGAGGCTTGAATGAAAAATAGTAGAGGGGAGAGAGGGCACCCCTGCCTGAGCCCTCTTGAAGCTTTAAAGAAGTCCGTGGCTCTTCCATTTACAAGTGGGGAAATCCATGGATCCAAAACGCAAGCCCGGATCCAGTTAATGAAGTTTGATCCAAACCCAAACCTGTTCATAACTTTTAACAGAAAATGTGATTTACACGATCCAATGCATTTGCTAAATCAAGTTTAATTACCATACCTTACTCTTTTCGTTGAAGACTTGAGTGGATTGCCTCCTGAACAAGGGTGAAGTTGTCCACAATCTGCCTCCCTTGGATGAAGCCTCCTTGATTCTCCGGGATTATTTTGGGAAGGATGTGCTTCAATCGATTTGCTATGACTTTTGTGATTAGCTTATACCTAATGTTACATAGAGAGATCGGCCGGAATGTGCTGAAATTGTTGGCACCTTTTTCCTTGAAAATGAGGGCTAAGAAGGCAGAATTTGTGCTTCCGCCTATTTTCTGGGAGTTCTGAGATTTCCGGATTATTTTGATCAGATCTTTTTCGATAATGGGCCAGCATGTTTGGAGAAATCTGGCAGAGAAACCATCCAGCCCAGGGGCCTTGTCCGGATCCATACCATATAAGGCTTTTTTGACTTCATATTTGGTTATTTTGGCCTCCAAGATTTCATTCATACCTGGAGAAATTGTAGCTAGGATCGTGTCTAATAGATCTGAAGCTTGATGCTGAACCTTTTATTCGCTATACAGCTTTAGGAAGTGGGTGTGGGCTGCCTTCTTTATGTCTCCAAACTCCTTGAATGTTTCACTATCCACCTTGATCTCGAAAATGGTGTTATGACACTTTCTGCTTTGTGCTTGTTTATGGAAAAAAGCATTGTTTTTGTCCCCTGATTTGAGCCAGAGGTTTCTAGATTTTAATCTCCAATATTCCTCTTCAACAAGAAAGGCCTTATTGTAGTGTTGTTGGAGATGGGCTTCTTGGTCAAGCAGATCTTTGGTGACTGAAGTATCTTCCATATGAGATTGATGATTGACAAGGGTGGCTTTGATATTTTTTCTTTCTAAATCAAGTTTGGGTAGACTTTTGGCCCAATGTTTTAGAGCTCTTTTTACCCTTCTGAGCTTTTCTTCCCATATGTAGAAGGGGGATCCTTTAATAGATTGGTTTCAGCATTCCTTAACTAGCTGCATGAAATCTGGTTCCTTGATCCAGATTGGACTGAATCTGGAGGGAATAGGACCCAGATCGAGGTGAGTTAGAAATTCTAGCTTTATGGGTTTATGATCCGAGATACTGTTGGGGAGAATGTGCATTCTTGGTTCTAGTCCCAGCAACAAATAAGAGCTTTGCATGAAAAAAATTGCCTAATCTAGCAGCTATATGACCTGGGCCTATTCTTTTATTGGACCAAGAGTACTTACTGGAGGAGGGTTTGATATCAAGTAAATCCTAGTCTTGCATGAGATCCTCCGCCCATTCTCTTGCCGGATCACGAACAGCACTGCCACCCCTTTTTTCAGACGAGCTGAGGGTAATATTGAGATCTCCGACGATGATAGTATTCTCCAGATTCATGAGATCTGCTTGAAGTCTTATCGAATCCCAGCATGCGTTTTTTCCCAGCATTGACTGGAGAGTAGACATTAAAGATGCAATGGATTTCTTTAGTGTTCATATTATGTATTTTCAGTAGCAACCAGTGAGTGTTGTTGGCCTCACTGATGACTGCAAATTTGTTATCATTCCAAAGAGTACCAATACCTCCCGAGGCTCCCCTAACGGAGACTACTCTTGCTTCACTTTTCAACCATAGTTTCTTGCTTATTTGCAGAAAGATTGAGTCTTCCAACTTGGTCTCCTGGATGAGAAGTATGTCTGGGGTCTCTGTTCTTATCAGACTTCGCATGGCTTCTTCCTTGACCTTGCTCCCCATACCTCTGCAATTCCAGGAGATGATCTTCATTATTTATGTTTCTAGTGGGCTCCCTTGGAGCCTTGAGGCTGGCTTTTCGGCATCCTAGGATTTGAGGCTAGCAATTTTTCCAGAGTGGGCTGGCTGCCTTGAAGTTTTTCCTTATACGTCTCCTCCTCTCTTTTTTCTCTGTCCGTTTTGTGTCCTCTCGTGGATCTTCTTACCGAGGCTTCGGACTCACCTATTTCTCCTTCCTCCTCTGAGTCATCTGTGATCTGCTCTTCTTCATTGTCTTCATCATTCTTGCTTTTGGGATTTCAGCATTTGTGTCTTTGATGGTGGCTGAAGGAGTGCCTTTGCTTGAAGAATCTGGGTTTTGTTTCCCAATCTCCTCTGTGGGTTCGGACTCCTTTTGGATCACTACCTCCTGAGTTTTCTCTTGATGAGAACTGAGAGGATCAAACCTATTTCCTGAGGATGGTGGAGTATGTTGAACCGGTGGCTGCCCTTTGCTACTAGGTCCTCCCGTCTTCCTAGATTTGTGGCGCTTGGTTTGATTCCATCTGTCCTCCTTTCCCTGCGTGGCCTCGGTGTTGGATGGGCAGCCTCTGGCGAAGTGACCATACACATGGCATTTCCGGCATTTGAAGGGAAACTGCTCATAGTCCAGCTTCTGCAGATGCGTCCAGCTTCCAACATTTATCGTAATGGCCTTAGGGAGCCCTACCTCCAGATCTACTTCTACGCAAATCCGGGTGCAATCGTATTGGTCCTTGTTGTTCGCTTGGTCAATAAATTTCCCCAGAGCATTTCCAATGTGACGCAGAGAGTCCCAATTCCAACAATGAACCAGGAGGTTCGGGAGTCTAACCCACACAGGGATTGCGTTAGGAACATTGACTGCTGGATCAAAATCCGGGGTCCCTTTGTTAAGGTACAGGTCCCGAGGACCCATAAAGTAGGGGTCGTTTCGGAAGATCAGATCTTTGTCTTCCTTTGCAGTGAATTCAAATAGGAAGTAGCCTCTCCCCAGAAAATAAGAGGTGACGTTTTCTTTGATCAGCGGCGCCCAATTTCTGTAAACCCAGATCTTCGTGGATTTGGGAGACGACCAAAGCCCCGTAAACTAACCGATGAGGGCTCGTTCAGAAAATGACAGAGCAACCTGCGTCGGGGTTTCAGGCGAAAGGGAGATCGCTAGGATATCATCTAGCTTTTTCACAAATTTCGAAGGTTCAGGGGTTTTCTTCTTAGGGAGCCCTGCCAGAAGCTCCATGAAGGCCTCCGAAGGCGAAAGCGTCGGAGCAGCAGATGGGGAACCCTGGGGGGAGCCCAGAATCTCCATGATCTCAAGAGTTATAGAGAAGCCATACAGGATCCTGCCCAGAACTCCATAAAACAACTCACCCTCAGACTCAGCCAGATCCGCCCTTAGGATCTGGACGCGCGCACAGTGAGGCCTCCAAGTCCGATGACCCAGATCTGCTCAATCAGCTGAGGGAAACAGATCGCGCAGGGAGGCGGCCTGCGAGGGCCGAGGCAGCTCATCAATAGGATTATTATTATTATTATTATGTATAAAATAGCTGGGATAATCTTCAAAGGCATTGCATGAATGGCCCTAGCTAGTGTGCTCTACATAGAAATGTAGCACCTTTGTATTTTTTGTTTATTCACAGTGCAAGTCTAGAATTCCATCAAAAATCATATTGGTCGAATTTCTTGAGCACCTTTTTAATTTTTGTCTATTCATAGTGGAAGTCTAAAATCCCATCAAGAATCGTATTGGTTGGTATTCAAATTAACATGGTGTATATTTTACGGAAACATGAAAACAATGGTGGGAGTAGGTCTCCACTAAAAAAACTAGGAATATACCACCCCCATGGGTATTTGGAATGCTAGAAATAATGTCATATTCAAAGATAAATCTTCCATTCTAGATCAGGTGGCATTCAAAGTTGTTGTTGATTTTGAAATTCTCCAAACTATTGAAGTTACTTATATTCCGCGGAAAATTGTTGTTGAGAAGGTTAACACATCTCAACCTTGGGAATATTTTGATGGAGTGTCCTCAGAGACTGGAGATTGTGGAGGGGCAGTTGTCCTTTATATTCATGAAAATCACTTCTTCAAGCTATAAAATGGGCTAGGCGAATGAACGAACAATTATGCAGAACTCTTTAGCCTCAAACTCCTTTTTGCTTTTGAAAAAGAATGCCACACCTTACAGATCTTTGATGATTCTATGATCATTCTTAGTTGGTTTAATGATCTTTAACGATGTCATATGCACACATTGGTTCCCATCCTTGATGATGTTTTACAACTCAAACAATTTTTTGATCAAGTTTATTGTCGTCATATTTACAGGGAATAGCATCATCCCTTAAATGTTCTCTCTAAGGTTGGCATTGCACAAGTTTTGGGGCTATGGAAAGTCTACGAGCAACTAAATGGAGTCACCTCAAAATATTAGCACAAACCCTTCATTGAAGAGCTCCAACTAGACATTCTTTAGAACGAAGTTTGAATGATGGTTTTCAGAAATTTTATGTTTTGTAAATTACTCTCTCCATGGTTTATGATGATATTTATGAGATCGATGAGGATTGAAAGCATATAATGGATATATGTGTGATGACAATTTGTCTTCTATGGTTTTGGACTTTGGACTGGTTACTGTGGCTTTACTATGTAAATTCTTAATTTGTAAATGGACCTTATTATAATATCATGGGCCAATACCATGGTTTAACAATACCACATGTCCCTAAGCCCATAACTCACTTCAAATGACACTTGTTCATATGAAATTTTTTTTATTAATCAATTTAGTTAATTGAGCGAAAAAGGAAAATACTATCTAGATAAATCCTTTGATTTGATATATTACTATGGATATTCTTAACTATTTGATAGAGGAAGTTAAATCCTACCATCTACCTAATAGTTATTGATAATTAGATTAAAATTTTAAAAACCCTATTCTAAAATCAACACATCTATCAACATAATTATAATTAAGCTATAACGTGATAAACACCTTAAATGCTAAACACAAAAAAAAAAAAAACAACTAGAACATTGGCTACCCTATGTTCTCTTGCTTTGTCTACTTATCTTAAGTTTAAAAGGTTTTAAAAACAACTTTATTCATATTTTAATTTAAAATGTTTAAAACAAAATAGGAAAAAGAAAAAAAAGGATATTTGAAAAGAAAAAAAAAATCACACTTGATATTTTATGGACCATTGAACCTGCAAATGCAATGAAAAACCTCTGCAAATTCCATTTGTAAAGGATTCTATGAGCTGGTCCTTTTCCAAAGAGTTTTTAAATAGACTCTGCAAATTCCATTTTTACAGGAAAGTCAATAAGAAATTCTTCTAAAGAAAGCATTTTGGCATCCTTGCTTTCTCCATGGAGGCTCTTGTTTAGATGTTGATTTAGAATATCACTATCATGGATTCCTACCTATAGTGAAAAGACAAAATGATTCAAACTAATAACTATCTCCCACGGGCCACTTGAGTGGATAACTTAAGGCAGAGGAGAAGACTCTGTGGAAACTCTCTATATTAACATATGAGTATGGAAATATGGTATATAAGAATGCTAGTCTTGTTCATAATAAGGGAAATAAATATGAAGTCAAGCACGTAAACTCGCAATCTTGAATGTCGACTTCATTAGTAAACTCACTCACTAGTAATGATGAGGGTGGTTGTAGATCACTGGTTGTATAACAAATAAATCCATAGAAAGCCATCAAATAAATCCATGATACAAACCCATTTGCTAAAAGTGGTCGAGGGTGAAAACGCAAAACTTAGCTAAAGGGGGAGTTTTTAATGTGAGCTTATTTTTTGCATTTTGTGATCAAAGTAAAGGACAATTATTATTATTGTTATCTAATTTTAATGTTACGGCTAAGCTCAAATACCAAATTGGTGTATAGGACCCTCTTGCTTATGGGACAAGGGACCCACTTCCACGCAACAATTTGACTGCTAAGTCTACAAAGGCATACATACTCTACCACCTTTCTGGTTTTGAACATGTGACCTCTTAGGAGGAAACACATGTTCTTAACCACTAGGTCCACTCAAAATACGTATTGCACAAAAAAAAATTATTGAAAACGATTTCTTTTTCTTCTAGAAATGACATATCAATTTTGTCTATTTACCTATTTAATCGATGGTATACCAAAACACAACATGATTGGTCATCCATTGGTTTTAGCTACAATGGATACATCCTCTGCTTCGTACCCTAAGCCCCGAGAAAAACCCCTAGCCCTTCTTGGACGTATTCCTACTGATTTTGATAGTTTTTGGAAAGATAAAATATAACATTTCCATGTTACCTTCTTCCTTGCCCCATGCATCTCGATCCTGGATTACTTAAACTAAGCATAGGTGTGTTCCTACCTACTCTACATGGCTATGGACATCACCTTCAAACCTATTAGCCCGAAACTTCTAACCTACTACTCACACACAGTGTTCTCTTTTTTATCAATCTAATAAGGAATTTACATATGGCAGAGGGTATATCTTGGCTACAAAAAGGGGATGTCTCTTTTCCTCTAGATAATATTCCTAATAGTTACAATTCATTGACAGTTAAGGGTCAAGGTACTACTTGGCCAACCCCAGAATTACATGTCATCACTGTATTAATAAATCTTGTAATGAGAGTATTTATTACTATGCCCTTCCCTTGATCACTACTGACTTATCCTTATTCCCTTCTCTGCTTCCCCTGAGAGCTCTTCTCCTTAGGGGGTTGCATCTCTTTTCAGCAAAATGAAAATTTTGTAGGGTGTCTAGTGTATTTTGTGATGATGTTCTTTGAAGACTTTTTTCTTTTTTGGTAGTAGGCACAAAAACATGTGGTTATTTTCTGCAAAATGCACTTAGATTTATGATTTGGATATTCTTGTCCATTTTTATGTTTCTCCTATTATGTCCAATTCCATCAATAACTAAGTGGGAAAGGGTCTAAATTGAAATAAAATATTCTCAATCCACGCATGACAAGCATTATGGATGAACACACTCTTCAAAGAAAACTAATGCAATAGCTAGTTGATGATGAGCCATCCATTTCAAATGCATATCCCTTTTTTACACAACAATGTTATGAAAATACCCAAGAAGAACGAGGAAGGGCATAAATGTGAGAATTTCATATTAGCTAATGATTGTTAGGCCTCAATTCTGAAAAGGACATCGAATCCCTTTCATTTCATTCTCGAAATCAAGCTTGACGGGAATAATACTCTGCAACCATTATTTTTATATTTGTGACCTATTCCTATCCATGGGTTGGAGTAGTACATTTAATCTCTCTTTTTTTATCTCAACACAGCCACAACTTTGAGCAATTGAAACAAAGACCCTGCAATCAAATACCCTGCCCAAAGTTGTTCATATGGACAAGATTTTAAGTATCAAGATAAAAACATACAATAAATCTCAAGGTAGATCTCGCTAAATTCCATTTACACCAAACCATGTTAATGTTTATGGCCCATTCATCACAACTTGAATAAACATTCAAATAAAATTTCATGGGAAAGAAACGACGTCAAAAATGGGGTTTCAAAGAAGACGAGCTTCTATTTGGGCTTTGAAAAGGAACTTATTAAACAAAGACATTTAAGTGGCATAGCAATCCTCGCTGAGTGTAGCTTGGTAGTGTGCCATCTTGGGGTGATGGAGGTCGTTGGTTCAAATCCTTGGTACTCTAAAAGAGGGCATTAATACATCAGATTGGCTACGAAACAATTTGGTGTTAATCGAAGGAATTCAAGAGGAACAAATTAATCCAACTCGATATCGAAAAGAATTTAAAGTTATTGCATGAGAACACATATTCAGATGTTGGCAGGTGATCCAAAATACCCGCTAAGAATCCTATGTCCCTTACCTATGTTGTTGGAGCCAGGCAATTGGGATGTAGAGGATAGGAGAGAGAGTCATGATGAGAGCCCTGTAGATTTCTCCCATGGTTCGGTGGTTGTCTAGTTAATGGCATGACTTCATCTCTTCTATGGACATTTTGAGGTCCCTCCCTAGGTAGAAGTTATTGTACTCCTTACGTTAGGTGTTGTGACTATTGAGAGAAATATAATAATAATATTTAATCCTAAAATAAATTTGAGATAACAATGTCAAGCTAAGGTAATAAATAATAAAATAATATAATAATATAAATGTTGGGTTGTGTTATTCTTTCCACAACTAGCCCATGTAGTGAACTAGGGGGTTAGAGCCCTTCGTTGCGCCGATTGCGCAGTAGGGGGGTCACAGGGTGGGTGGCATCCCCCTCTGTCCAAGGTGTTTGAGGGGGGCGGCTAGCCCCCCTCTGTGGGGTCCAGGGCAGTGCCCCGTGAAAAAAAAAAAAAATGGACCCTATATTAGGTTGGGCAGACCTACCTATGTTTTTGTGCATGATTTTCGCACATGGTTTTGGAAGCGATGGTTTTTGGTCAATGGTTTTGGACGCAATGGTTTTCGTTCCATGGTATTGGATGCTTCGACATGTATAAATATGTATTGTAACATTGAAAGGAATATAATGAAAAATCAAGC